>JABASD010004388.1:0-15687 GCA_019776165.1 Pogonognathellus flavescens
AATCTTTTCGTGAAACATAATGTGATTTTTTTATCAGCGGCCGCTTGCCGCCCCTAGACCCTGCCGCCCTAGTGCACTTGCACCGTCTGCACCGGTGGTTTTTACGCCACTGTTATCAATCCCTACGTTTAGCGTTCGTAGATGACGTAATTGATTGAGTACTTTGTGTTCTTTCTGTGTGGTTGGTATTTCGTATTTTTATTTGGTTGACGTCAGCTTCACTCATGTCATGTGGTGTAGGGGAGGACAAACAAAGCACACGCACACGGATATAGCAGTAGCGGTGAATCACACATGAACAGTTATTGTCAATGTCAAGGGCGTATTTAGGGTAGGGGCTAGATGGTAACAGTCGTCCCATAGTGTCTTACACATAGTGATAAGTAAGTATTCATCGTCAAAATCACATCCTGGCAAAATTCATATGCACAAACAATGCATAGTGAAAAAATTTGTAGTCACAAAAAATTCATAGTAAGCAAATAATAAAATAGTTGCTTACTATGATTCAAGATTCATCATCACTCGTCGTATTTTTATTTTTCAATGCCCGTATATTGTATAAGTAAAAGTCGTATTTAGTCAAACTTATCAAATTATAAAATCCACAAATGGGCACACATATCTATTTGTATTTATTATTTCATTTTGGATATCAATGTTCTGTCAGGGCATGAAATTTTTTTCTGTTATCTACTATCTACAACGAGTTTATCCCCTATGAATCATCCTTCCTATTTATTTTTGGTGCCAATGAATATGAATTAGTCCAAGATTACTACAAAATTACCTCTTTACGGATACTTATAACTCTGTATTTGTCTGCCATGAGTCGATAGGTAATCGGGAATGATTTCTATGACCCCCACCATTACCAAACCCTAGGTACGCTTTGCCAGCGACAAAAACGCCTAAGCCCAACAGTCGTAGAGAGTAGAGAGTCGGGAATTTCATATGAATAATTTTCTTTGTATAAAGGATTACTAAGGGGAAGGGACCTACTTTAGAACTTTCAAATTAAATTAGAACTTCTACAGTCAAACTTATATTATGAAAACAAAGCATCATCCTATTTGGTCAGTTTAATTTATCGAAAGCATATCTATACATTTATAGAACACTTTAGCTCAAACAGTTCAGGGTCCATATTCATATATTTTGGAAGTTCTCTATTCTCTGACGAATATTGTGAGCTGTATTGTATTCAAATTATTATACATACATTTAGTAACGCACGCATTATAGTTATTAACTTGACAGTAGTTAGTAGTTTCCACATAATTACTTGGTTGTTACTTAACATGTTGGTGTTGCATTGCAATTAAGTTAGTGTCTCGTACCGTCGTACCTACCTTACTTTGCTTTTAGGTAGTTTAACGAGAAACTAGTAGTATTTGATGTTGGTATGCTAATGCTAACTGCTAAGTAAGTTTATGTATGCGTGAGTGCTATATCAGCAGGAAATTAATTATCATGCTATTTTTAGTTTATTATTATTTTGTATATTTTATTATCTCTTCTTTGTTAGCTAAGTTTACAATGAGTCATGAACAAGCGAAATAATTAAATAATATATGCAGTGTAAATATAGTTTATGGAAACTTAGGTGAAAAAAGCCCGTACTCCAGATGGGGGTAATACAAGCAATTATATTATCTCTATAATTTTTTGGAATAATGATATTCCTCAATTCAATTTAAATTTTTTTTTACAAAATATATTTCACACTCATCATCAGTAATAAATTATTCTGACCCTCTGGTTATCACGCGAGATTGTTTTTAAGTGCTGGAACGGTGTCACCAGGTTTACAAATCTATAACATAATGACAAAAATGATCATGGGTAATCAGTCACAAACATACACTGAAGATTTCAATAAATCAAGGCAACATTTCCATGTAACTTGGCAGTTAGCAGATTCATATACGAATTTCTTCATATTTAACTTTACATTTGATGTTTCCAATGAATTTTGGAGTATATTATTGGAATGGCAATAACGGAAGAGTAAGCAAAATTGTAACTCGTAAAGCATACCTCAAAGTATTTTTTAAGAATACATTCCAATGGAACGTTATTGACTTCACAATTTGTTGAGGACAGAATGTCTAAAGAAAAAGAAAGTAAGGATTAAAAAGAATAGAAAATGAAATTGAAATTATTAGCGAATATGTATAGAGACCTGTGTTTGATTTTTGGACAAAGCATTCGAAAGCTGCTTTTTTCATTGCTTCAATGGAGGGTGGTCGTTGTCCAATGAACGATGTTTCAACATGTGCAAACAATTTCTTTGTGTTTATAGTTCCTTCCAAAGATATTCCCAATTTTTCAAATTGACATGCTTTGAAACACTATAAATAGCATAATGAGACACTTCCATGTACAACTTTATAATTAGCGTGATGATGTTTTAAAGATTGAATGGAAATTTGTAATAAAAATGAAAGCGGCAAAAGAACATAAGGTGAAAGTGACAGCAAACAAAGATGTTATTATTATCATGAACCTCAAACTTCGTAAAATCAAATAAGTACCCGATAATCAGTATGATGTCTACACGCTCTTCCGCTGTCGACTTGTCTTTGATACATCTGTAAGGGAATTCCTGTGCAATGATTCATAGTTATTGAATCTTCCTTTAGTCCAGGTACAGCTCGGATGACTCCAGCAAACAAACTATTGATGTCCACTTCTGGAGATTCTGACATATGAAAATAAAGTGTAATTTTTATTCTGTTGCTATATAATACGCATATACATCCATGTAAGTTGATGTACGTCTCAGGAAGGTCCGGCAGTAAATTCATTAATAATTCAAAACTCAATAGTTTATATCTTAATTTTTACATACTAAATAATAACATTTCTTTTTCTTCCTATATTAATACAATGTACAAATGCAAAAAAGTTACCAATTAATCTCCGAACTCTCCCTGTATGTCCGTGTTGGTAATTTTTATTACTTCTCTGATTTCTAACATAGCTTTCTTCAGGAATGCTATTACTTAAAGGTTCAATAAAATTGTATGCCTGCAAGATTTCAACAAATCATAGATATGAATTGGAAAACCAAACTAATGATACTCTAATGCTTTTATAATGTCAGCATATTGCACCTTGACCATCCATAGGAAATGAAGAACGGTGGAGTGAAGTAATAAGTTTTTAAGTATCATGACACTATGATATATTTATAGACTTGTACTGTAGACTTGTAATTTAATCTAGAAAACTATCAATACGTGTATAGGGTACAGGTGTAATATGCAAGTCTCAATAAATAATTCCGTGCAAAGCAAAGTAACAAAAGAGTACAAATATATACTAAACCGCATGTGGTTTTTACCCCCTATAACAAAGAAAGCTAATTGAGAAGATGGGTTACGATTCTCTAGTTTAAGTATTATAATAGTAATATTCATAGGTATTTGTGAATTATCAGTACACAATGCTGCTTTGGCTTTATGAGGTCAATGAATTGTTTAGTTATTCAATTATCACATTTAATTTGCCAACTTATTTAATTGCCATTTTGTTATATAATACAATCATTTCACATGAAAGTAGGTTGGCTTAGCTCGTAATATTTGCCTATATAAAGTTCTGTAAACATTAGTGTACATTCTACATTGCAATGAATATTTTATTTCATCTCTGGACATTAAATAAATCTTGCATACCTATGTATCAATATTATAGTCTACTAGTGAATATCTTAAATGAAGACATTGAAGAGTATAAAATAATTAATTATAGTCTGAACTTAAAAAAGTGTAAATTCCGAGAAATCAAGTCTTCATCTTTCATTGCTCAACTTCGTCGCAATATCTTAGCTTCTTGATGATAATGACGTAAATCTATTTCAGTAATGTTCTTGATCTCCTTACTCTCAGTTTTTACACCTTCCATCACTGAATATAGGGGAGTTACTGATGCGTACATTTGACCTAATTAAATAATTAATTAACCATAATTAATTTCATTTATAATCACATTGTTTATGAATTTATCTTTATATTATGTCACATACAAATGAAAAACAACCTTATTCATTTACATTTGACTCTTTCAATGGCGTAGTCGGTGAACTGTTATCTTTGTCTGTTCCAAACAAACGTTTCTTCTGTTTTGATGATAGCAGTTCATTTTGTGACTTAAGGTGTTCAATCAGCTTCATATGTTGTTTAAGCGTTGTCTCTACCTTGAAAGCATTTTCCATGTTAGCAGTGACCAATAAGCTTTTTTCTTTGGAGATAGCTTCGTACCTATAAAATTAGTTATACATACATAGTTAGCAGGTGTACATTAAATTTTATTTGAAGTATACATCTATAAGGTCTCACTTGGATTTGTGTTTTTCAGCTTTACGAATTGCCTCTTCTAATGATGCTTTAAAATTAATGTTTGAATCTTTTAAGGTGACTAACTAAAGGGAATAAGGAAAAAGTCAAAAATTGTAGTTAATTTCCTTGGTCGAATGGAAAAAAGTTTTGTTTATAGAAATCTACCTCCGAAATTAGTTTTGGAACTTCCTGTTTGAAATTTGAATTTTCAGCTTTTAAATTTTCTATGGTTTGAGACATTCGTGTTTTAGTCAATTCGTTGTGCTGAAGATCTATATTAAGTTTTGAAACTTGGCGAAGCAAATCTTCGTTCATATTTTGCAAATCATTTATTGTGGTTAGCAGTAAGTTGATTTCATTCGCTTTTTCCTTTTCTTCGCTTTGTAAACACAATTCAACACTCATTAATTTCTTTTCAGAATAAATCTTGAGACTTTTGGCTTCATTCAGATCGGTTCGCACTTTTTTTATGTCATTCCTAAGAGTTGCATTTTCAGTTTCCAAAGAAGAACTGAAAGGTTGTCAATGGAAAAGTGTAAATATAACCTTTTTTAATAGTTTGACTTTTAAAAATTGTTTTGAATTTCTAATTACATTATTCGAACGCTCTTCTCAAGTTCATGACCTTTTTCCACTAAAAGACTTTCAAATTTGCTCAATTGCTTTTCTAGAACAACACAAGCTTCTCGTAGCATTGATATGCTCTGTTAAATCCAATAAATATCACACTACATAATTGTATGGATTTCAGTGCAATATTTTATGACAGTAAGTATATGGTAAAGTAAAATGTAAACCTTGTTCAAAGTATCGATATTCCTGACTTTATCTTCCAGCAATGAATCATTTTCTGACGTGATGATATACATTTCTTCAATTTGTTGTTTAAGGTTATGTATTTCCTCTTTCTGTAATTCCACATTTCTTATTTCTGTTAAAAATGTTAAAATAAAATAAAATTAGGTACATTTGAAAGATCTAAATATAATTATTTTAACAATTAAAGAGCTTTGGAATAGTGCGAATTAATTGTCTGAAATAACATACCCAATTTAGCAAAGGAGAGTTCTTTCTTTAAACTTTTGATTTCTATTTCATTGTCTTCCAAAACCTTTTGTGACAAGTTTTTGTCCATTATGGCTGCCTTGAGGGATTCTTGAAGTAAATGTACTTGGTTTTGTAAATTGAGTATCAGTTTCTCATTTTCTACCTTAGCAGTCTCTAAGTCGTTGATTTTGGACAGCGATTCATTACGGTCAGTATTGCAGTTAGCCATTTTGTCTGTCAATTGTTTGTTTTCTCTGGTAAGAAATCGAACATCAACTTTGGCACTTACGAAATCTTTATTTATTTTTGCCATTTCCTCCTCAAGCCTTGAAATTTTATGTCTTTCTTGGCTTAAATCATTCCTACAAATTTCCAAAGCTGATTGACTGAGTTCTAATTGACATTCAAGAACTTCAACAGCCCCTTTCTCCTTTCCTTTAGATTCCGCTGCGTTAAATACTTTTTGGGAATTTTCAAACAACTCTTCATTCTATAAATCATGAAATTAAAATATTAATTTAAAAATAGAAGTACAAACAAAACAAATAGAAATGTGTCTTAAATAATTACTTAATCAGTACTTATTATGTACCCTCTTTATCATTTCCTGAAGATAATTGTCAGTTCTTTCAATCACTTTTCCCAGTTCCAAAATTGTATCCTCTTTCTTCTCATTGCCAGTTCTCTCAGTTTGAAGCAAGGCATTAACTTCGTCGTTTTGAAAACGAATGGTCTCAATTTCGTCTTTGAGTTTATCAATTGTTTCATAAAGTGAGCTATCTTTCTTACTTTTCTGGTCTTCAAAGCTTTGATTTTTAAGATTAGCTTCTTTCAGACACTTCTCCAATTCCAAAATCCTCTGTTCGTAAATTTTTCGTGCTTTTTTAATATTATCAATCAACTCTTCTCGTGATTTTCTGGATTCTTCTAAACGACCATTTATTTCATTGACCTTCAAATCACTGCGTTGTAATTCATCTTTTACTTCATTTATATCTGTTTGATACTTCTCTTCTTTCTCTCTCATTTCCTTTCTATGCTTGGATTTCAAATCCAGTATCAATACTTCATAGTCAAGACTAGTTCTCGCATAACGGTTTTCGATGGCGCTCATGCTTCCAACCACATCCTGTTAAAAATAATTTGACATAGAATGAGACAATCATTTTTCACTATGCTTTTCATGATTATGATTGCGATAAAGAATACCAATGTACAAAAATTGTCGGCTACATTTAGACAGAGATATGTTGTCACATATATCTAAACGGTAACATCTCGTAAATTGGGATGTGCGGGAAGCGGGATGGTACATCTCGTCCCGTCACATCCTAGGACGAGGAGGAGGACCCCTTCAAATACCAAGAAAAGTAAAAAAATCACAAAATGTTACTTTGCCTTTTACCCACATTGGTTCAGTAGGTTGGGTTTGACCTCATGGAGGCTTATCATGGAGGGGAGGACATAAAGTTTAGCATTAGGTTTTGATAAGCATAAACCTCATATCCTCCATGAGGTCTAGGTCTAACCTAACCAAACCTAAATCTCATTGGGCAATTTGGGTAACGTAACATTTTGCGTTCTTGGTACTTTGGTCTTTGGCAATATTTTTTGTCCATTTCTCGGTGTTTGATGATGATGTGGGAACTTGTCCCGTTGTCCCCTTCTCGGTACATGACGGGACGAGATGTCACATCCGACACATCCCATGCTAGGGAATGTTACGGATGTGACAAATGTGACGTCACATCTGCGGACTCTGTCTAACTAAATGTTGAATGTACAGCCAAAATTATGACATACCATTTGATGAGATTTTAGAGTATCTTGATCATCTTCCAAACTGAAAGCAGCTATCTCTTTCAAACTAGCCATTACTTAAAAACTTCAACTTGAAGTCTTCAAGTATAAACTGTGGCGTAGAAATTAATTTTATATTTATTGTTGCCTTTTGTTTTTCAAACTGTTAACTGTGTGCAGTATATACGGGCAGCTGCATTTGACCTTTTGAACTACCTGGTAGTATTTGTAGTTTCTAGTTTGTATAAATCCTTAATATAAACTTTAGCTTAATCAATTGCTAATTAACTACATTGATTAAATAATTAATTACAATTTACAATAATTCACTAAAACACGAATTACAAAGACAACAACACCAACACTTGTCAGATCGAAAAGTTTTGCTTTTGAACTAGACAGCATTTCGTCAACAATGAGAGAATGAGAGATGATTGAGATGAGTAGAATGTCTGCTGTTAAAGTGCTGCCATCTTTATACGGTTTATCTACAGGAAGGCTAAACAAAGGAATGGAAAGTCGGTGAAAGAAAAGCACGAAGAGAGAAAGGGAGAATTGGAAGAAAGGCTACATAAACTCTTTTCCAGTTGTTGTCGCTCGGAGTTTGTCCTTATAAACGTCCACATAAAAAGGCTGATTAATTGTTTCGGTTTCTATTTTAAAAAGGGTAAATATTTTGTCAAAAGGTTCCGATAAGTGTTTTCTTCAGCTTGAATTATTGGAAAGAAAGGCGATAATGGATTTCTATAGTGGGACAGAAAATCTTTTGAAAGTTATTGCAATTCTCAAAGCCGTAAGTAGTAAAACCCATTTTGAACACATTTGAAAATAATTAACAGTGCTTTAAAACGCTTTTCATTTAAGGGTACACTTTAATTGAAAGCCAACAATTAATAAGGGTGCAATATCATTTACTGGTTTTACAGGTAGACGACCAAGAACAACGTCGCTTTAATATTAAAGAAATGATGTGCCGTGGGAAAGAAAATTTAGTGAAGATGGTGACTGACCAAATATGTCTATTTAAAGAGATGTCTGATCAAAAGAAGCAATGTATCCAGTTGCTGGAAGAGGTTATAGGTATAGTTATAAACAATCCTATTTAATCTTTAATAATACGGTTTAACCGTATTATTAAAGATTAAATAGGATTGTTTACCGGTACCGTATTACGGTACCGGTAAACTGACTTAACTGACTACTCTTTCTCATAATAATAATATTATATGTGTTTAACTATTATAAGTATTATGTGATGTTTGTGGAAAAATTAGAATATAACATTTCAATTCTTTTGTTATTAATATTTAGATAATTGTCATCCTTGCGTATTTTTAACTACCTACAGCTACAGTACAGTTAATAATTACAATATGATTCGTTTGTATTAGATTTGTGGGGCAAAATGGCACAGGACCGTGAAAAACTTTTACTCACTATTGCTGAGATGGAATTGGTAAATAATAAAATAGCATCAATGGGTTCATGTTAAGGCAGCTTTGTCGTCTTTATTTCTCAATTGTTATGCATATTTTTTATAACTTTTGTATAGGAGAAGCAGCAAGAGTCGAAAGAGTTTTCAGCGAAACAGATTTATGGAATACCGGAATACCCAATAAATTAGAGTAAATCAGTCTGATTTTAAGAATAAATAATAAGAATATGAGTAAGTATGATCATTTTAGTTCTGTTACTTATATTACATAAGAGATTTAAATTGTTCCTTTGTCTCCTGTAAAGTTAATAAAACCTGTTATTAATCTGAAAAGTCTCAAAAGACAAATATTTCACAATTACTTATATCGTATAAAAATGTACCTGTACAAAAATATGATACAATATATAGTATTGCCACCATGATCCATGTTCATAAATTAGATAATGGTAATGGCAGAATAGTTATCGGATGTTACTGTAATATTATTAGTAAATGAGTTCGTGTAGAGTTAGTCAATTAAGACACGTCCGTAGTTAGTCCTTAGACACCTATTGGCATGAATGACTGATGACGGAAGGAAATTGCATAAGAGCAGAAAAGGCTTTTATGTAAAGTCACATCAGACGCTAGACGTGATCGTGATTTTAGCAAATGAAAGAAATGCAAACCAAAGAATGAAATCCAATATTATCTACATTAAAATATTATAACATTTGGTTGGAAAGATTGAATGAGAAAGAAGAATTTAAATTTTTAAGACAGAATGAGGTGAACTTAAAATGTTAATCAATAAATCAATATAACCTGGTTTACCGGACCTGATAACCTTAATTTAAGTTGAGTTTATGGAGTGTAATCGAAGTGTCTGTTAAGTCTGTTCTTTAATCAATTTTATTTGTGTGTGCATTGAACCTGCGGTAAGATAAAAGATTGGTCTACGTGCGAAATCCCTCGTTCCCTTATTAGACCCATGCATCATTCAATTATTAGGTGACAAATATTAAAGATAAAGATAACTTATTGTCCATGCTAATTGTAAGTATGAGTGTTATTGTTCATCAAAAACCTTATTAGCTATACTTAATTCTAAATACAACTCAAATACTTGACTTCTCTGATAAAAATTACGCATAAATACCTGTGAATTCAATCCATATTTCATTAAATTACATCTGCATGTGTCAGATTACCGTATTATAAATTGGGGAAAGGGAATCAACACTAGAAACTTATACCTGTTAAAACAAAAGATATTACCTTTAAACAATGGCTAATTTTAAAGCTATCGTGGCATGTATTTTTCTGTTCTCCGCAGCAGTATTTTCATTAGAACCTCTAATGCAGACAGTTACCTACGAAGACGGGTCACTTGTGGTGTCGAATTTCCAGGTAAGAATTATTTAAATTATTAAAGTTCCATACATCCTATTTGTAAGACCATAAATCGTAAATTATTGTAAGCAATAAGATGTCCATGAAATTAATTAATTTTTATGCAAATTGAAGTTGCCTTGGGCTGACTCGCAGACTTACTGTAGAGCTTTGAATCGTTCTCTGCTAAGTGTTAACTCACCCGAAAAGGATAGACTTCTTGTTAACCTATTTGTGAATGGAGCTTCTGGAAATGGTAAAGATTAGTTCATTTAACTATCATAATTTTCATAATTGTAATAATTTCATACCTAGCTTAAACTAAAATGAAATAT
Organism: Pogonognathellus flavescens; assembly: GCA_019776165.1. Taxonomy (NCBI): domain Eukaryota; kingdom Metazoa; phylum Arthropoda; class Collembola; order Entomobryomorpha; family Tomoceridae; genus Pogonognathellus; species Pogonognathellus flavescens. Next base: position 10,338 of record JABASD010004388.1, read on the forward strand.
TTGATGGGACAGTTACAATGATGGGAAACAGTTGGATTTCTGCACAAGAAGTAACAGAAGGTGTTTGGCACTGGGACTCGAACGACGAACCGCTTTATCATACTCGATGGTTTGTGGGCCAACCTGATGATTTGACAGATTTAAATTGCATTTATCAGGCTAAGAACGCTTTGCTTTATTGGCGAGACGCAAACTGTTCAGCTCCCATGTACTTCATTTGTGAATAAATCCGAAAAGTTTAAGTTAGGAAGAATTCATTTGTAAGTTAATACTTAGAATAAGAATCGAGAAGATGTATAATATCTGAAATGTAATCTGCAGGTATAAGTTTCTATTTCATATGAAAATCTTCTCATGTGATATTAATAATAAGATAAAGTTTTCTTATTTGTTCAATTTGAGAGGCTTTAATTAAGATGTCAATAAAACTATTGTTCCTTATTAATGTGATTTTGTTGTACGTTGGGCGAGAAGGGCTAAACTAGGGAAGCAATTACTTGTAAAGAAACAGTTTAAAAATAAAATGAAAATTATTTATTCGAACATTTTCTAGTTTAATTACATATTTTCGGTTTGTTACGGTCGAGTCTTGAGTTTTTAATTTATTTTTTTGCAAACCAACATTCACCAAACAAGATCTGTAAATAATATAATATTTATAAATTTTATATCGTTTGGTAGAATAATTATTAGATGGATTGAAAAAACATTATGCCATGCGTTGTGTATTATTTTAACAGTTCTACATAGTTCTGCATAGGGAGCAAGGGAGCATGATTTTATCCTGGCGAATGGTACAAATATATCATACAGGTACACTTACTTTCCTGATAAAATATTATATACATCTGGGAATTATTAAGTATAGGTAGGTAGGTATATCATAAATATATAACTCATACAATTGATACAATCATATTTTATATCTATCTCCCTTACAAAGAATTCGTGAGAGAAATTCCACAGTAAATTTGCATTAGAATTAAAAGAACTCTCATTAAAAGTGTAAGAGTTAAAACATAATCTCATGACTGCTCAATTGAAAGGTCCTTGTACGTGAATGATGTAGAAAAACTAAAAATACGATTACCTATCCATGAAGTATAATGTATTCTAAGTCTAATGTAATTTGGTGTTTGTATATAAACGAATACCTAAAGTATGCAAATACTCAGAAAAAATTCGGGCTAATGCATTTCATTAGAAGAAGATATCCAGATGAAGAGATGTTTATTCTATAATGGTTGCAGGTTAGCTATAAACTGTGGCAACAAATTCACATATATGTCTTTCATGAATGAGCAAGAGCATCATCAATACATTTCGTATGTAAGAGTGGCATATTTTATGCAATTAATTGAATTGGTTGAATTAGACTTGCTTTATTGATCTAACAATAAGAGTAAATCGAAGCATTATAGCGTAACAGCAGTTACTACACAAACTACACACAAAACACACGACAAATGCTTGTCAGATTGCAATTGCACTGACTTGCCAATATACCTGTAATTGTACCTATTCAATGTGCCCTGGGTATTTCAATATGGTATGTGCCTGTAGAATATATTATGTACATACATCTGTGTAATGTGTAATTACTTGAATATGCATGTTGGCACGTGTTGTCTCCCTCCTTCTTATCACTTCCAAGTTATGTTATATGTAGGTATGTAACAACATCCCTTTCCAATACCAACAATAAATCTTATTCAAATGCTTATAACTTCTTCTTAATGTCAAAAACTAAGTATATCTAATTAGAATTTCTAAAGAACAAAATAAAATTTACAAACAGGTTAAAATGCATTTTAATCACCCATGATTATAGATTTTTATTCATTTTAGAGTAACACGCAGCATATATTTTAATGTTTCACAAGCAAGCATAATATAGTAGAGAATGAGGAAAATGACATTTCTGTTTGTAAATTCGTGTAACATGGAAAATCAGTGTAAATCTTAAGTCGTTAACAACAGGAAATAAATAACAGCAGGATTATTTCTCTACTATTTCAAATCCGAAGTTGTTGTAATACAAGTACAATTGAGTTGGGTTGAGTAACGAAAAAACAACAAAAATCGTCTCAACATCAATTTGCCAAGAGAAGGTTGGTTATAACAACAAAAATTGAGAAATATTTTGTAAGTAACAGCTTAGGTAAATACAATAGTGTACTTCAATTACATGAGAGTAACTATATCCACAAACAATCATCAAATTGACACGTCATGGCATATATCATACATAATATATCCAATCCAAATACTTTTTACTAGTAATCTTAGACACAGTAAAATAATTCTTATATAATCATTACAGCTTATTAGAACTATAGAGAAGAGTGCAGATTGGCAACAGATATATATGTGAGGATCAGTAAACACAGAGAATCCGGATAAACTTAGTCCACATACATTAAATGGTAATCCTTACTCAACTTATCATCTTAGAATCCACCAAGGTCGACCTTATATAGTTTATATAGGAATATGCATGTCTTAAAGTTATGTGTACACATTATGCAGCATTTAATCCTTTGACCCTAGAACAACAAATTAACTTTCACCTATGTTTGTATATATGATTTTATCTGTAGTAGTATTCCTAGTACTGATATATGCTTTGCTATTATTATCCCTAATACTACATGCAATGGTGAAGAACATGAAAGCTTTTTTGTATCAGTAAACTAAACAGTACCACCTATAGACCTGTATAATCACACATTATTCATGATAAGTGTGGAGTATTTAGATTTTAGAGTACTCATACAGAATTGCGGCTCTAGATTAATAAACACAGACGTGTATGTGTATTACTAATAGAATCCTGTGAATAGACAACAACCTCATTGACTCAATATAGATTCGATAACAGTTCAATAGTCTTAAAAGATCTTTCCATTAAGTATAATATCATTAAGTGGCTACATTGAACCAATTTTAGTTGAAATACTCTTCATACTGGCATTTTCATACTGTAAATCTGTCTCGTTATTGATCTACAACCGCAATTTGATGTTTTAGCCTACTGCCCCATGTGTCTAAACCATAAGGATATAGTAAAATGCATAATATGCAATAGCTCACTCAACTAGACCTATACATGAGAAAAACTTTCAACCTATAGATTGTAGTTAGTTGTGGGATGACCTGAAACTAATAGAATCTGTAAGTATTTATATGTATTTATATAGAAATGGTGTTTGCTGGTAAGTTTATATTTTATATGCACCTATTGTAACCATTATTAAATCATACAAGAGATGATATACATCTGCTAGGGTTGTAAATCAGATATCCAATATTTTAAATGTTATAATTGAATTGTACCGTAAATTAGCATGTACCTAATTATTATTGTAATTGATATTTTGACTTATTTAAAAACAAATTGATCTAGAAGCCCATATAGTATTATCTTACTCTTAAAATGGAGAGATTATGATCCTAGTCCTGTAATTGTGTGTAATTTTAATGATATCATTATTATCCTTAGTAGGTATTTACAGGGAAACTGTGTAAGTATTTTATATCATAGTTCAAGAAACCTTTGCTAAGCAATTAATTAATTGAGTAATGGAATTTTTCTGCCTATTATACATGGATAAAGGCAATAGTACACCTATTATTTGGTTTTACAACAAGCCATTTTGGCAATCCTAACATTAATTTTATGCATTTGTCTGTATAGTATATTTGATTAACGAAACTATCACCTTACTGACCCAAAAAAACTTTTTCAATATCTAAGAAAGCAGAATAGAATAACTCAGTCAAATAGAAATCGTAAACGATTCTAGTATGAATAGAGAAAGTATAATATGCTAATACCTACACTACATCAAAAAAGAACAAAGTTCTTATCGTTAGTGACTGGATAGGTAGTTAGTTTGTTATGCTATTTAATATTGTAAGCAGCTGTAATGTAACAAGTTAACATTATGCGGGCATGCATTACACTGAGAAATTAAAAGAAATCAATAAATGAATGAAAAAGTCGCTAGTTAGTGCAGTAAAGATTTTATATTTATCAGAAAAGTAACAAGTATGATAGTAAGTTTGGAAGTTTAAACACTACAACCAGCAATTTAAAACTATTATGCAACAGTTATTTACAGTTATCAATTGGAGCCTTTGAGACAATCTCAACAATACCTAGTATTCCCTAAAAGTAATCCTATAACAATAATATATTTTTTTGGCTTTGTGTTTTTATATTTTTAAGAATTTTTTGGGCTTCGTAGTATTGTAATCATTAATCATGACTCGAAAATTTATATCATTTCATTTTGTTCAATTTATCTCCGATGCATTTCATTTGTAAATTCGATAAGCTAAAGCTTTCTTATTTTCATTTGACAGAATAATATTTCCTTCATTTGTCATTTGCCTGTATGCTTTATATAGCAATTATGGTTCTTTTCATGCGCCTTGATTTCTCTGTGCTAGAATTTTTTGATATTCTGATGCTTTCTGTATTTCATGGTAATACTATCATAAATAGATTTCCTGAATATTTTAAGTTCGATAACTTAGGCTTAAGCCTTCCTTCTAAAGATTAGATGTAATTTCCCTAGTTCTTTTGTGTGCTTATAGCATCTTTTGCTTTCTATTTAACTTCCGAGTTGCATAATGCAAATATTATATCTGATTCAACAGCAATTATGATAACATTAGTATGATTATCGCTCTGTGTTTGCTTACGGCATGGTTGAAAAACTCTGATTTGTTCGATTGAAGATCGATTACTTTCGATTTAGCAGCAGATTGATGCTTGTAGCCATTTAGACGGGTGTTTGGATTCATCTGTTATTTGAATGGCAGGTACAAAGAAACATCATCTTCGACGTGGACGACCATAAGGCATTTAACCACTCGATATCGTATCCCCAATAAACTGATTTGTTCTCTTTGATTTCGCATTTTCTTAGCAAGGTAGATATTGTTTTACTATTCACTATACAGCGCACGTGCTGTGTTTGGTATAAGGCCTTCTCGTATAGCGCACGTGCTATTTGCAGCAGTCTAGTCCATCTCGTATAGCGCACGTGCTATTTGCAGCATTCCTCGATAGCGCACGTGCTATTTGAAGTTGTTGACCATCTCGTATAGCGCACGTGCTATTTGCAGCTTTTCAGTTCTTTCTGGTATGGCGCACGTGCCATTTGCAGTGTTCTCGTATAGCGCACGTGCTATTTGCAGAAATCTTTTTCAACTCGCATCTCGTATAGCGCACGTGCTATTTGCTGGATCTTTTTTTAATCGCATCTCGTATAGCGCACGTGCTATTTGCAGAATCTTTTTTTAATCGCATCTCGTATAGACCACGTGCTTTTTGCAGAAT
>JABASD010004389.1:0-15683 GCA_019776165.1 Pogonognathellus flavescens
CTTTTTTTTTATATTACTTAATTCTTTTGTTTTGACGGATTCATATTTTGACCAATTCACCCTTTTCTTTAGAAAAATTCATTTCTTTTTTATACAGTTAATTCCTAGCCATAATAAAATAATGCAGCCGTCAAGTAACAACTGGAAAAAACAATTGTAGCTTTTAATTAAGTTAAAACTTCGCATTTTTGTCTCGTTACATTCGTTTACAACTTGTCCGAATATGTGTCACCTTCTGCGTAATGAAAGCCATATTTATTTTCAGGTAAATTGTTGTAACTGAATGCAGTAAATGCTGAGGACTAAAAAGGACTGTTGATGCACAGTACACAACATTAGCAAGGAATGAAACGGAAGAATAATTATAGGAAGATTATTTATACTTGATTTTTAAATGACTTTACCTAAATTCATTATTAATTACATATTAGCTCCACACGCAACTTTGTCCACCGTTGCCCCCAATTATTTCACACGGAGTACATGACGGCAGAGGAGTAATAGATGTACATAATTAATATTCCTTGCAGGTTAATATGAAAATGAAATTCTCTACTCATTATTTATCTTATTGTCAGTCAAGGCAGGTGATGGTTTGACATCCGTAGTCGTCAAACTCTTTTCATCACATTTACTTATTTCTTTTATTCATTTCTCAAGTTCTTTCTATTCTTTCCTTTTATCTTTCTGCTTGAGTTGATTGTGAATTCCTCTGATAGTGTAAGATAACTTATTGTCAACGTCAATCCAATTAAATGACGCATTCAGACCCTCATTGTCATTGTACACCTACACCACAATGCACAGAAATTCCATAGAACTTACCCAGGAAGGTTAAGGAACTCTTTTTCGATGTTACTCTAACCTTAAGTCACAGTCACAATTCTGAGTAATTCCCATAAAGCATAATAGTAGAAATATTTGTAAGAAGCAACCAAAGTACATATTCTCAGAAATCATGCATAGGGATTTACTTTCTAAATTTGTCTTTATTATTGTACACCTAAATATAATATACACTCTGCAATGTACAATACAATATATCATAATTATTTCTGAGCCCGTTAGTTATGAGTGTTCATTTCATCAAGCAATCATTGGTTAAATTAGATTTTGACCGTATTTTATTTCATATTGTGCAGCATTATTTAACTAATTTTGCATTAAAATACAACAATTCTACATAATAATAGAATATATGTGAAAATGAGAATGGGAATATTAAACAAAGGCTAATTGATGATAAGACTAGCTGATGGAAGTGCCCAAATGATATCTGGTTGATAAAAATCGATTGATCGATCCCAATGAAAGCTAATGAATGTTACATTAAATGCAAATAGATAATTATTTACTAATTACCCATTCATTACTCCGAATCAATTATAATTCTACTATATCTACGTAGGAAGGTCTTCGAGCAATAAGTATAAGTTGTCCAGTTGCTGCAGAAATTTAAACAACTTGTTTACATTTCCGAAAATACCTTTTGCCTCTTACATTGCTGTGGTATGCTAAGTACTCCACTCAACTACTCATAATAATAGCTGCGGATAATTCCCGGTAGCAACCACACTGTCAAAATGTTGAAGAACATAACAAGATAATTGTATAGGGGTGGATTTCGGTAGTCTAGAATTTGGACGAGTAGTTATTCCAAGTATTTTGTCGTGACACAGTGACACCCATGACCATGACATTCATTTTCTGAAGTTTAACTGTTTCAATATATCTACACAACGTGGCATTATACACTTCAACCTGATTGTATTTTCTCATTTACGCCACTTAAAACCAACCAGATAAATGACAAATGTAAAAAGCGTATTTATAACTCTTCCGAAGGTCGATATATTGCCAAGATAAAGTTTCCAATGCATTTCTGACATAGAATAGAAGCAATAAAGTTAGCCCATGCATATCTCCTACTGATAGACTAAATTGCTTTCTTCCAACACTCAAGACGTGGTAAGATTGTACACACCTCCATTATACATACATTTAATCCACCAGTTCAATTAAAAAGTGTCCTTGCCTTTCTTTTTCATTTCACTATCTAAAAACCAGAATGAATGACAGAAGAATGTGGAAATCCAATTCGTACCTTTGCATTTTATTTATTCCATGCAATTGTTGATATCTATCCTGCTGCTTGCTTACTCTGCATGCAACGTTGTACATTCTTCCAGAGGGCCTTGAAACTTTTCTTCCTTTTACAGAAGTAAGCAAGGGCGTATCTACGTGTATATGGGCTTCGGCCCCTCACAGATTCAGGGAAAAAAGGGTGATAGTTATAACATGACAAAAATTTGCGGCCGATTGCCCCCATTTGTAAACACTCATGGAAGTAAATATTGGTTCTTTAGTTCCAGAACATGTATAAAAGGTCCACCAGAGTTGTATTTGTACGTGTAATTGCCTTTAAATTTTAAATTGCGTACCTACTACCATTATTTGATTGAGTTCCTCCGAATTGCTAAAGGAATGACATGGTCGTATGAACATTACATCCTAGCGGTTGCCAGACGCAATCAAACGGTAAAATAAAATACTAAAAAAGAAGTCTGTAAAATTGCAAGAACTTCAAACGAAAAGAAATTAATTGTATGATGGACATTTTCGGGTTTTTTCGCATTAAATTTTCCGTAAAAAGTTTATGCAAGTACAAAATTGTCTCGCTAAATTAGTATTTATAACAACTTTACTTTCGAAACTAATGTGTAATTTCGAGGGGAATTAGGATTTTACATTTATTTTTAAAAGTACAGCTATCAATCAAATTCTTTCATTTAAGTTGTATCAAACTTGTGTCTAAAGAGACAAAAGCTTTATTTGTAGCAGCTCGCGGAAACTTTGTGATGACAACAAACGGCCTTAAACTGCCCATGAAATTTCTGTCGACTGTTCATTTGCTGTATGAGAAAACACGGTTATGTTTTGTTATAGTGTTATTGCACGCAGCACCAAATAATGTAATGTAACATACTATGGAACATGGATAGTACTATATGTACTTTACTTTCTATATAAGTTCTGTAAGGATACTATTTTATATGATGTAATGCTACCTGGGCAGTAAGTTGTTCCCTGTAAATTTCTATTTATAGAGGACGGATAAATATATTAAAAAGAAATTGGCAATATGGCTCGTATCAGAGAGCAGAGTGTGTTGTGACATTTATTACATTACAAGAGTTAAGTAACACACAACTACGATACGCACTAAAATTGTTGTCTTCATCGAATTGGATTGTATATATACAATATCGTCGCAGTAGGAATTTGATTCCCCGCAAAATGACCAAAAGCTTTTAAGTGAAAGAGTTACAAGGGAAAGTATGGTGGAGTACATTGCATTGGACATAAAGCTACACGTCACACAGTAGAAATACAAACAGAAGCAGGAGAAGAAGAATGGGGAAAGCCTAAGCAAGCACTTCTGACACAAGTCCATAAGTTATTATGTAATAAGAATGGGGAGAGCGACAGCATTTGTGTTTGTGAATAATTAAATGGATTTGTGTGGTGTAGCAGTGCGGGAGCATCGCTGTGTAAAATAAAAGTGGCGTAGAAAGCGGGGAGAGAGAGATAGATGAATAACTGCTGTTGGTTTTCTATGACATGGAAATGTCGGATAGTTGGTGACATATCTACACAACACAAAGCATGACGATAAAGCATTATTCATGTTATTTGCGATATATATTCAGGTCGCATCATCCCATATTATGCTCATTGATTCAGGGCTACTACTCACTACTCCCGTAAGAGTCCCGGTAGTCCCGGAGTACCTACGAGCTGTCTGCTGTTGTTTGTTGCTGTAAATGCTGTATCGTCGTCGTCATCGTCGTCGGAGCGTCGTAAAACCGTAAAATGTCAAAAGCTCTTAAGCTCTAAGGAAATAGAGAAATTACAAATCGATATATCACTACCACATCAAATATTATACGGGAATTATATGCAGGAGTGGAACATATGTGGCATTCTATAATAATTAGTTCGTCGCCTGTAATAAAACTTGTACGTTCACTCAAGTCTCAACTCCTCAAGTTTTCATTTCAGCTGGAACTTTGAGCTCTTCAAGTGTAATCGGTAATTGCTATCTTTGTGTGACTGTTCTTGTGTGACGACAAAAACAGCCAAACGGCAAGCAAGGCGAAATTCGGAGTCGGCGGAGCAGGGTGATAGGAGTTGGAGAAGGCAGTAGTAGTGTCAGAATAAATACAGAGAGAGACGGAGAGAGTGGGGGAATCTTACCGTAAAAGGAAGTAGGAGAGGTAAGGTACGCTAAAAATAATGAATGAACGGTTGTCGCAGCACTTTGTCCTCCTTTTCCTATTATTATTGCCATATCAGTTTCAAAATTATATGTTGCATTGGTTGTCGGAGGAGCTGGTGGTGTTGCGGAGCGGGTGACCAGCCAGAGTCTACTAAATAACAAGTTTAAGTCGAAGGTGGACAAAGGAATAACTGGGTCACTGGGTCAAACAGGTTTTTTACGAGAAAGACGAGCAAAGCTCCGTTTCGCTGTTGTTGTTTTGTGCTTCTTAAATTTCCGCTTAGCTCTAGACCTCTACGACAAATAAAACTCAACTTGTTCAAGGAAAGTAAAGAAAGGAAAATTTATTAGTTCTTTGTTCGCTTTCTTCGTCAGCTGCGTTGTTCCCGGTGTAGTGTGGCTGTAGTAACATGTTTCATATTTTCGGAAACATCAAGTCTCTTTTTAAAATTCAATCTGTTTGCATCGATAACCATGTTTTTCGACTACATTACCAAGTGACTCTCATTGCCCTTATTATCTGTTCGTCAATTGTTAATTCCCGCCAGTATTTCGGTGACCCCATTGATTGCACTTCAAACGCCGAAAATGCACACATCATGGATAATTACTGTTGGCTCCATTCCTTCATCACCACAGGACCCTTCGGTAATTATTTTTACAAATTTTTCTTCATTCTTACAAAAATTTCATTTAATCTCACAGAGCCAATTTCATTATTAGCAACAATCAGGCTAGGTGGTAATTAGTAATTTTTGGTGAGACTTGAGAATTTTGTTATTATAGTATGTAGGAACATTTTCCGGTATTGCCTACCTATACGCTATGATTTATTGATATTTTCATATTGTTTGCTTACGAAATCCGAATTCGGTCAATTTTGAAGGAGAATAATATATTGGATGGGTTTTTTGTTGTTGTATTGCGTTTACCTTATAAAATGAATGTTTTGTTTTAACGATGACTCAGAGGACGTGCGTTTAAGTCCATTGCTGGTGATTCGGGAACAGACGGAAAGAGTTTATCAAGGCTACTATCAGTGGGTTGGGTTTGTGCTCTTCTTTCAAGCGTTTTTATTTTATATTCCTCGTTACTTATGGAAATTTGTGTGGGAAGGAGGGAAAGTGAAAGGACTGGCGTCAGGCATGAAAGGACCTTTCGTTGACAAAGAGACACAAAAGTCAAAAACGCAATTTATTTTGGATTATTTCTCTGAGCAATCCGGCTCTCATGGTTTCTACTTTCTTAGCTATGCTTTCTGTGAATTATTAAATCTCGTGAATGTTCTTATTCAATTGTACTTGATGAATGCCTTTTTGGGAGACGAGTTCAGCACCTACGGTATTGATGTTCTGTCACTCATCCACCAACTTCCAGAAGCAAGAAATGACCCAATGAACAGAATCTTTCCAAAAATTGTCAAATGCCAATTCACTAAAGTTGGAGACGCCGGCTTTGCTCGCCCTTTCGACTCCATTTGTGTTCTTCCCATTAATATTTTCAATGAAAAAATATATATCTTCTTGTGGTAAGTTCATTTTTAGCCATTCAAACAACATTTGCGTTTAGTACGGCTGCAATACACAGACTTTCTGTTTCGCTGAAGAAAAGAGAAAGTTTGCTCGAATTGCGTGTTCATATATTGTGTCATTATTTATTTACTTAAGTGAATTGTATTTTTGTAGCTGTAGAAAACTTGTTAACATACTTATTGTTTTTTGTTTGTATACGATTATTAGGTTTTGGTTGAATGGATTAGCAGTTATGAGTGCCTTAGCATTATTCTACCGCGCTGCCACCGTGGCTTTTGCCCCTGCCAGAATGTACATGTTAATAAGAAAAGCTCGGTGTCGGAATACCGTGGCAGTCAGAAGAATGCTTCGCAAAGGCGGTCTCGGTGATTGGTTCCTGTGGTATCAACTCGCAAAAAATGTGGATCCTCTCATTTTTGGAGATTTACTGCAAGAATGCGCCGAAAGACTGGGAGGTCTCCCGATTGAACTCAGCAATAGATTAATACGCAAAGAGTGTCCGTAAAGTTTTAATATACCTAATAATTATTTTATAGCAGCTGTGACTGATGGGCCATGACAATATTCGTCAAAGAAAATAATGCATGATAAATATACAAAGGTTAACATTTATTTTGACTTGTTCACTTCAGTTTCGAGTGGATGAATAAAACTATCGAATTTCTTAAAAAACTAAAATAATGGAGAGACCAATTTCCCATGAATGCTTTCTCTTTTGCAAGATAAATAAATAACTAACTGGCAGAATTGCAGCTATTTGAAGCCTGATAAGTGCAGCATAAATTATATTTTATTACAGAAACGTTGTTAGTTGTTACTGAAGTATATAAAAATGAAATATTCGAGAGCACGTGGGGAATATTTAATGAAGCGTAGTAGATAAAGTTTCTTGGGAGGATTTTCAATGCCAGGATAAGTATAAGTCTGGTCTCACATGGGAAGAAGTGTTATGTGAGAGGAATTGAAAGGGTAGGACGTAGATGATGGAAATAGCTGAATACATAATGCATGAAGTATTACTGTTTCAAATGTCGACTTAATGTGTATAATTTCCAGGTAAAACACAGATCCTATATAGGAGTATAATGGGTACCTACATAACACATACCCGTAATAAAAATATGACAGTCCACGCTCTAATAAGCTCCCAACAAAGCACCGCAGCATAATAATATGGAAAAACTACTCTCAATTCCATATTGGATACCTGAGCTACATTTTCCTTGTTAGACGGTATGTCATATGTCACTGTCGTTTTGTAAAGTCAAAGCAGTTGATACTAAGTCGATCTAAGACGTTTGATTAATACGTTTTACTAGAATTAAATACAAAAACTGATTAGGCAGCATACGGCTTCAGCTTTTCAAGACAACAATTGGAAAGGCTCTCAACGCAAAATTTTACTTGGCCGTATATACGCACTGCAACTTTCCTAGAAAAATCGAAGGAAGGAAAGCTCGTTAATTGGGGTATCGTGAAACAATGTCATTACTAACATACATTTTCCAACATCAAAAAAACTATTTAGGTTTCGATACTACGCGTCATTAAAGCGTATGGAGATAATTTTTTGATTGGTTTGTTGGTCAAGTGGTAATGCCCTCATTTAAAATCGTCTCATGAATACTTTGTGATAAACCGCACAAAATAATGAAGTCTAGATCAATTGTTTTGTCAATCGGGTAGAAAGACTTTGCAGTTTACACTCATGCATGTTTCAATTCAACTCAGAAATGTGGGTCAGTGTATTAAAGCGTTTATTCATTTATGGACAGGATATGAAATGAATAAATTTTACTAGTGCGTGACATTTGTAGGCTGCTTGAAAGTCTAATGAGTTAGATTATTAATTAACCCCGTCTACTGTAAAGACAGAAGAAATTATTAAAATCCCCGTCAACCCTGTAAACCGAGAATATTTGCCAAAGAATATCAATTATGATACCTTACGTGATAGGATTAGTAAATTCCGTAAAGCATCTGACAGAAGCCATTTGCAGCATTTTCTAGACTCTTTATTGTTAGATTGATACTATACGTTTTCAATTAGCCATTCTATTCAATATCTGTCTAAGACAAGGTAAAACGGAGGGTGGTATCATTGTAGGAGAAAAACAATAATTACGCAGAAACTTTAATTGTAACTAAAACTGGAAAAATTGTTATTAATTAGTCAATCCGTCGTGGCACGTTTAAATTACTCATCTTAATGAATGGTAGGGCTTTCCGGGTGTTCTGTCTGCAAATTTCCCATGAAGGCTTACTTGAATGTTTATAGGATACAGTTGTCTGTTGGTATTTTTGTTGCAACTAAAGCATTGGGTGTAGTTTTACTACTGAATTGGTACCAGGCTCAGGAAAAGGTCAACATGAATTCCAACAGTAGGTTAGTAGTAGCTGTTAGTTATTCATGCATTTGCCCCTGTAATTGCTAATGATTTGTATTATTTTGTATATTAAGTCAACCTGTGCGTGTTCTTTTATTTTTGTCAGTATGTCAATATAATAAACGTTCAATTCGCATGAGATCTGTACAAGGAAAGCAGTATGAACTGTTTATAGACTCATCTTGCAACCATCTAAAATGTTTTACCTGCAATTTTGATGTCGCATTGCCCTGACTCAAATTCCTACAAAATAATCCTATAGGAATAAGATTGACATTTTTATTATTATTAAAATCAGGGTACAGCGAGTTTAATTTACTTTAGCATACTTTGTATACAACGTAGTTTATTATCGTATTTCTAGTTCTAATAGTCACTGTTTGCCTATAAATAAGTAAGCTACAATACTATAATCTAGGTATTCATGAGTTCACGATGTATTATATAATATCTCTATGTGAATGTGACAGACGTTCTTTTTGATAAGTATGAAGCATCAATAGGAAACATTATACTTATTAGGTATACATATATTACTCTTAAAACAGTTCAGCTACTTTACATACATAATACATTCATTATAGTATATAGGTAGTTACGTTTATAGTGGCATTTGCAGATTTATTACGGGTAGATATAATAGAGTAACCAAAAAACAACAAATTAATTATCGATTGCATGAACATTGAACACCGGCAATAGACAATGAGGAGTATTAAATCAATACTTATAATAGTCATATCATTAACACCACCTTCCCAGAAATGAATGTTTTCATGAATTTTCTACTGTTAGCACCAGATGAACTATTTTTCATTAATTTTGGAACAGGAAGCAAAAAGATGTGCGAATGCGAGTTTGGCGAAACAAATAATTAACACAATCTAAATACTATTTTTGGGGCGAAAGGAACAATATTTATCGGCGTACATTTAGATTCAAATATGGAAGTAATAAACCTGAATCATTTATTACCTTTAAGGCATCCATGATCCATCACATATTTATTTAATCGTGATTCAATGACACTAAAAAAAATATATATAAGATTACACCACATTATACACGACACTGCTCCTAAATACAGAACTCCGTCAATCTCCCATGCTAATGAATCTTGCTGTATGGTAAAGTACCAAAAATCCTTCGAAAGATCCTGTTTTAATATCTTTACTGCGTGATGTCCGTTCTGCAATTTGATTCAGAACCGAAAACCAAAATTCATGGTCAACCTATCTAAATGTATAAGAAACATGATGCAAAATAAAATTACAAGAATCTAGGTATGAATCTAGACAATTTTGCTTCCTCAGCGCGCCGTCTTTATCAAGAAGTCGATAAAATATCTGAAAATATCCAAGAGGAGCAGCAATAGATATAAACGATGAGCGATGCAAAGATGATCGTCGTCAACGAAAATGCATTGTTTCCCGTTTTCCCGAATAGCGTTTTCTCCCGGTTTCTTTGCTGAAGGAGTCAAAATGGATAATATGGTTTAATAGGATAATTTTATCATCTTTTTTCTATTTTTTATTCAGCGTTTTCTTGCCTGCCTTTAAATGAAAAGCAAACTACTTTGAAAATATTATGAAATGTGAAAGTTCCTTTAAGAATTTTTTTTAATGATAAAAAACAATATCACGATTTAAAAACATGAACTATGCCAGAAATTATTTTACATTAGAAATCTGTATGGTTGATATAGAACGTAGTGCAGCTATATTTTAAAGCTAGAGTTGACGTTTTGTTTGAGACTTGAGAACTTGAGACATTAAGAATCAACAGAATGAACATTCTCATCATCCCGTCCCATCGCTGCTGTTTTAATTAAGCGTTGTAATGCTCTAGGACTTATGATAAAATATGAATGAACAATCAGTTTGTTTGCTGTTCAAGAAATGAAATCAAACACCCCTTGGTCCATTCATTTTACTTTAAGATACGACAACGAGCTATTTAAACAATTAACTATGATTTAATTAAAATATCACCAAGAAATCTTTAGAAATGGCAGAAAGAGCTTGAAATTTTGTATGAATGAAATATTATGTTGTGGCTATGAATGTACACAGTACACACCAATTAATAATGCATGTAAAGTAGTGTCTATAGTTGCAAAATGTAAAAGGTAAGTGAACGATAAGATGAATGTACATTATGTAAGTGTATGGCACACAAAGCTTCAAAAATTAATTAGACAAGGGTTCGTTGAATCTAAAGTCTGAATTGGGCTGAGTTGCAAAACAACTTCCGAAAATAATCATTAATGACTACCCAAACACAAACTCCTACTCATTTTAAATGTAATGTGTTCGTGTGTAATGCAGAATTTAATGTTAGTAATACAATGTACCTAAGATCTCAAATCTGAAACTTGTATATACCCCTTCATTAGTAAAGCAAGACTCTTTCTGCCAGCTTGATTCTAGGCTGACGGGCAATTGGACAACTCATTGTTCTATGGAATAATTAAGCAGTATCATACTTAAAAATCCAAACATTAAAGAAAGAGCAATGATCAATTATATAATACACCTTGCATCGGACTACTTCCGCTAAAATGAAGAACGTGTAAATAGAGGTAATAATAAACGATAGGTATTAATTATGTATTAGAACGAAAGTGAGTTTATCGTCCTGATATAATCGAAATTGTGAGACAGTTTGGATATTAAATAGTAGTTGGTCAATTTTATAACATTCGATGAACTAATTTTTAATCTTTCATGCTTCATGTTGTTTACATGCTATTGCAGTATTATTAAATTTTGTTATTATTTCAACTTAACTATTCAGTTTCGCAAATAAAATGTTTGAATCTTGATTTTAACGATTTTGGCAATCCACAATTATTGTAAAACATATATTACACGTGTAACATCATGAAATTTAGTCGTACAGTAAAGTATATTGCATATTATTGAACTAAATTATGTTACCTACTTTGAAATACTCGGTAAAGGCATTTATTTTTACTATGACTGAAAAAATAATATTGGACATTTGTATGAATTTTGTAACAAAAATCTGTGCATAAACATTTTACTACATTCTTGAAATATAGATTCAAAATTAAACATTTACCTATAGTTCTATAATATGGCTACATACATTATTATGTCAAACATATACAAACCATACCGAAAACTTTCAATCAGATTCTTGTATAAATAATAAATAGCATATACATTTTCTCCAATTCGATACAATACTTATATATAGAATATTTGTCAAATTCTACTAATTACACTACAACAATCCCTACATAAAAGTTAATTTCTTTCGAGAGTTGCATAACAAAAATATTTTATTCTTAAATTTTTATTTATAAATAGGAATCCAGCATAAACAATTAACACGAACAATGCATTTGCTCATTTACCACATAAAACGTTGAGGTTCTGGAACTGTGGGCCAAAAAAAGGTTCTACTAAGAAAAATATACATCGTACTTGCATTTAGTACGCTATACCAAATTAACTCTAGAAGAATATATCTTTTTCTGTATTCTGCTATATTGAGACGGAAAATTAGGTATCCTGGAATGAAATATCTGAATTCTAATAGAAGCTGTGGCACCAAATTAAGAATACAACATAACAAAAATATAAAAACTCCCAAAAAATTTGCAGTAAAGTCAGTGTCGAAATTATCCACAATGATATAAAGTGACACTAAATACACAGGTATAAGCGCATATCGAATGGCAGGATGCCACTGAAATAAACGCTTCCAGACGTAAAATGGATAGTGCCTATTATCCGCCAGCAAATATGGATGTGCGACAGTATTGTAATAAACAATCACAAAACAAATTATGATGAAGAAGAAGGAAACTACACATCTTTTTCGGCTAAACATACGAAACAAGTTTGGAATCTTTGAAAGTATTATCGGGAAAGCCATAAATATAGTAAATAAAAGGAAATATAAGATCTGCGGAAAATTCATTTTAACTTGATGGGCAGTGCGATCACCCACTGCAATTCCATTATTAACAAAAACAAAACCAACAAATAAAATGTCGATTAAAGCAAATCCTATTAGTCGTCCGCAAGGAATTAGTACAAAGAAATTGAAATGTCCAGGGCCAACGTTGTAAGATTCAAGATTCAGCAACCGAAATACTGAAACGAACATATTTGTTAGCATAGGAAATTCTTTGGCTAATTTTTGACTTTGGATCTTCCGGACGCTGGATGACTCTTTTGTAGTTTTCTGATTCTTGCCAGGTTTCTTTGACTGCGCAGTTTTAACTTCAGGGGACAGAATCAATCTGCAGTAGTACGCGAAACATTGATCGAGAAATATGTAATTAACCCAGATGATGTTTGTTTGACGAACAAAAATTGACATCGCACCTAAATCAAATTGTATATTTATTATTATATATTATATTGGTATCAACTGTATTCCTTATTTTATTACACATTACATTACATATTACAAATATACACATTGTAAGAAGTTGGTAAGAAGATTAACTTAACTTACCAGAAAAAAAGCAAATCAGACTTGAACATGGAAGTCGCTTATATAAATTTTGTTTTTCCATCGACTGCAAATAAGATTTGTACGTGAGAAGAAGGAAAAACGTGGAGAAAACATCTGTGTAGTATAAAAAAGAAAAGAAATACAACACTGGGAATGTCGCAATAGTGAAGCAAGACACTACTTGACTGAGCTGATCGATTTCCTGAAAATATCAACATGAACAATTAAAAATGTGCAACAGGAAGTACAATATAAAGTGAAAAGTAGATACAGTATACAGTTAATGTGTGTAGCAAGTATAATTATTAGTGTGGTTAATTAGTATAATTAATACATGTAAACACTAAAAGTAAAAGAAACTAATAATATAACCCTGGCATAAAACAACTATCTTACCTTCCACCTAATTCCAATAATCTGATAAATCAAGTACATATTCCCTGCACTGAACAGCAAACTAATGGATCGCATCCAAAATGTCGTGCATAATTCATACGGCAATACTGAATTTAACGGTCCTAAAATCGAGACAGTTGATAAATAGGCACCGGGCAATGTTGTAATTTTGGGGTCCCACTAAGAAATGAAGTTTATACAATTGAATTATTCCATTCATTTCTTAATATTAGAATTTGATTGATGTATATTTCAGCATACAGCAGATGCAAAACTTTAATAGTTTAATATTAATATTGAGATACGATCTAGCTTACATATGAAAAATTCCCTTTGCACATTTTTTCACACTGTGGAACATGGAAAATCTCATCCATATAAGGCTCTGGTACCACGGAATTAACACGATCTTGTAAAATTACACCAACCCCAATGTAAACGGCCAGGAAGAATATAAAGTATGAGAAGCCCATCGTATTATCTCTGCACATGAAATATAAAACACACAATTACGATAATTAAATAAATAAAGATGAAATAAAAATTCGTTAGGAAGTGTTCGTTATGTCATGAAAATAAAAATTGCACAATATCAATTACTTAATTATTTACATATAAAATACATAACTTACAGTTTAACAGTTTCTAAGAGCCAAGAGCAGCCGGTTGTCCGTTCCCGTTGTTTCATTGCTGCCACACCACACACTGACAACTGTTTTTAGATGTACAAGTTGTACGGTTGTACCTTGTACGGATTTTATTAAACGAATAAACTAAAATTCATACACCTTTATTTAATATAAATATTTAAACCAAATAATAACAAAATCAAAAACATAGTTTACGAAAGGTTTATGAGAATCGGTAGATTTTCAAACAATAAAATATTTCAAACTAGAATCATTTTTGTAGCCGACTGGAAAATAAAATATATCCAACTTTTCATTTTCCCACGTATCTGAAATCACGTTATGTAGAGGAAGAAGCGTTTGAGTGACTTTAGTCGCAAAATCGCATTTCGTTACTGTCTCAAGTCTCAACTAACCCTTACTGATTTGGCTGGCTATGAAAGAATTCTCATTCTCACAATTCACAAACAATTTCTCATTTTACTGTCTTACTTCTTTGAACAACGAGATTTATTAATATAATTTATTAATTAGTAGGTAGTTTCTCACAGTTTCAAGTAAATAATTTAAACTACATTATAAAGAACATTACAGACTCTAATCACTCGACTCTGATAATACAGGACACCTACCTGTAACACTTTATACGTGGGAAGCATTTCAGGAACGGTTATTCTGCTTCGCGGTTCTAAAGGAAGCGAATGACATTGTTTGGGATAATTTCAGCGGTATAAATATATTTTACAAAAATCTGGACCTATATTGGAAATTGATCTGAAATTACTTTAAAATTACTGGTTTTTGGAAATCTCAATTTGGTAATTGGATATTTATTAAAATATAATTAGCATTATTTCATTTTAATGTTATTTTTGTTTTTTAGAATACAAATTTAAGCAATATTCTAGAAGCTTTTTGTGTTATGTTTTATGTGTTCATATTTTGTATTTTAGGGCTGAACTGAAATGACGACTAATTTCGCTGTTTACACCAAGATGAAGTTGAAGATTAAATTAGTAGCAACGGATAAAAGTGAGGTTCAGAATGATTTTCTCTTGCTTCAGCTGCATTAAAAGTTTTGAGGACCAAATACAGTTTGAAACACATGCAAATTATTCAGAATGCCGGCAAAATAAAAACAAATTATCGTCCATTCAACCAGGAAGTGAACCAAGTTCAGTAAATTACTTATTTTTAACTCCAGCTATTCATTTGACACGACTGACTGACAAAACAATGGATCGTCTAGATTATTACTCATTACAACGGGATCTTCCAGTTGTCAATGTTCTTCGCACGGAAATAGTTTTTCAATGTACTCACTGTCAAGCCGAATTTTCATACCGAAACATTTTATTACATCACGTAAAATCAAAACATATAAAGCCTCGTCAGTCTTATAAGTGCACATTATGCGATATAGATTTTTTTAAACGGCGGAATTGGGACATTCACATAATCCAATGGCATTGTAAAATTCGCAAAGTACAGGTCTACAAACCAGTTTTAGTTAGCAATAAATTGGAAGTGCAAAAGAACATTAGCATTGTACGTGCTGAAAGAGAGAGAGAAAAAGTTGTGGAGGCAGAAAAAGCAGCAGAAAGTAAACAGGAAGCAAAATGTGATGAAAATAAACGACCGTAAGTTTGTATAGGATTTCTTATGTTAACGATTAAAATCATAATGATATTAGTTTTTTATACCTCTAAAATTGTGTAGTTTCAATTATAAAGAAAATTAATAATTAATACTTTGGCTTTTGCATTCAAGGGAACCAGCACATATAGAAAATATTATTTTGACGGATAAAGACCAAGAAAAAGAAGATTCAGATTCCAAAGTTCAAAAGAAATTAAAACCTGGACAGAAAAAGAAGAGAAAATCAAAAACTTCAAATTTTCGATCCAAAACCGGCTCTCGCGAAAAGGGGGGTTCCCCATTTAGTAAAACCTATGGAGATAAACCT
>JABASD010004390.1:0-15683 GCA_019776165.1 Pogonognathellus flavescens
TTCCAGTAAGTTCTTTCTTGTGAACTAGACATCACGTATGAGAAATTTCAACCACTTGTGTTCATCCGTTCAGGAGTTATAGCGGTCACGGACGGACGGAGGGACGGACGGACGGACAGACAGTTTCACCATTCTTATAAAGTAGCTTACGCTACTTAATTTCACCATTCTTATAAAGTAGCTTACGCTACTTAATAATGAAAAGATATGAACATGGTCCTGAAGATGAAGTTTATATTATATTTTATTCGAAACATTTGTGAGACCCTGTACATAAGCATTAAGTATATAATAAAAACTACATCCGTGCAGTTTTGTTAAGTTTGCCATCGATGAATCATTTTTATAGTAGGTATTTTGTATCACAACGTGGAATCAGTGAGCTGAGCACCACCAAGGAGGGTAACAGTAACAAGGGGATGAATTCCATTAGCTCGAGACAAAGGACCCACGTTGCTGCACTTGAAGCTGAACCTAAAATAACATTCACAACAAAAACAAAAATATCAATTTTACAAAACATCACAACTTCAAAAATATCCAATTTTTTCCATAGCCGTATTGACAGATTTAATTTGAAATGCAAAATCAGAATGCTCCAAAATTCCAATTCATATGTTTGTTTGTAAATGCAAACCTTGACTAGTATCTGTCGCACATAGCCATAAGATTTTTTTATGTGCAAAGAAATTTGCTATAGGTATTATTATATTAGGGATTGAATGAAAGTAAAGAAGGCGGAAGAAATTGATTGTGAGAAAATAGCATATTGAAAGGACGGGGAGACGACAGAGACACAATCAGTTGCGCCATTCAAAGGTTATATTCCGAATTCTATTGCTGAGTAGAAGCTGAAGTCAATACAATCAATTTCCTATTGATTTCGCATAGCTTCTTCCTTACATGCATTCACTCGTCTTGATTAAATTTCCGGTGTCGTCTTTTCCTTCTACGGGTATTTTCCGCGTGGTAAGAAAATGCGAATCCGTATAGGTATACCTATCTGAAGGTATATTATACCAGTAGGTGTGTTTGTACATACTTCAAGTGAAATAATCTTACATGTTTCCTTATCCATTCTATTTCCACTCTGAGAAAGTAGTCATTCTGTCTATTGTATTCGCACAAGTTCCTTCTTTGCACATTGACACAATGTAAATCCTACTCGGCAGATTTTGTGACACAAATATGGAAATGTCAAGTCAATTGGCATTTGAATTTTTTGTTTGTTTATGTTTGAATGTTTATACGTAGGTGTGTCTTTGTGTATCAACAGTTTGATAAGGCACAGTACTACTATTAGCTAGTCGAGCGATGCTATTTCATTTTTGTGTCTGGACTATATACATAGACATGTATATTTGAGTAGGTAGTTCTAAAGAGTAAAAGTGGTTGCACTCACCGGAAGGGTTGATTCTGTTATTTTTAGTACTGGAGGAGGTGGAAGAGGGTGAGTTGACAACAACTGATGAGGTTTTTGGCCGATCGTCCTCTAAAATTGTGGCTTCGGATGTTTTCCAGTAGAGCTCGTGTATTTTGGCAATGCATTTCAGATGAAGCTTTCCGCTCCGAAGATGACTTTGATGAAGTTGAAATCTGAGACCTAAATGCGCTGTTTCCCGACTATCCGCATCTTTTATTTTCTCCCGAGTCATTATGAACTCCGGATTTGCCTTCAATTACAAATAAAAAATGAAGGGTACACTTTCAAATCTAATATTCATATCAGCTTGCCTTTTACATACAAACTAGGGGCAATACTATTTTTAAAAGTCATCAAATTGAACAAATTAGCAGTTGTTTATACTTGGTTTAAATCAGATATAACTGTGTACATACCAACTCAGAATTGATCATCCATGTAAGATTTGCGGCTGGTTTTGAGCGATATGAGGTACAGTTCGCATAAATCCAATCGCCTACAGAGTAGGATCGTTTGCCCACATTAATGACAGGTTTGTCTTCCGGAAAAGCTGTCAAATAAAAAAATGAAAAAATATATTAAATATTTACGTTTGTAACTGTTCATTTTGTTAAACACTATCCTAATACTATTCAACTTAATTTTATAGTAAGTACTATAAAATTGAATATGAATACTGTGAATATGAATGAGTAGTACTTTTGCTTAGTATTGTTACATCTTTTAATACCAAAAGCCCCAAAAATTACACTACCAACCCACACTGTCTTTTTAGCAGTGTTTTAAATTTTCATTATTACACGTATATAGGACATAATATTATATAAATTATATAATATACATATTACGATATAAAGGTCGTTTCTGTACCACTGCTCATCCAATCCTATTTACTATTTGGACAGGGACTACACCAGCACAAAGCGGAAATATGAAACGAGGCGCAAAAATTGTGAGCAAACAATGGAGCAATGTGAAGAATGAAAAGACAGGAATGAAAGAGACTGGACTGACATTGAGTTCCCCTGGCTAATAAATTCAGCATAGCCACCACATGACTAAAGAAGTTCCATAACGACAGCTAAGAAACAACAAAGACGGAATGTATTATAATGTGAGACAGAGAAAGTTAATGATAGCTGTGGGGGAAAATGCTCTGTCAAAGGAAACCAAAATAAGTCTTCGAGACAAGTTGATCGTCTGCAATGAAGAAGACCAGAAAGAAAGACATCTCCGCATCAAACTGGATGTAAAACGTCGCCTGCTACAAGGCAACAGTACATTTCCCAGAAACTCCAACTCTTATTGCCTCCTACAATTTTCATACTATGGACTTCTCTCCTTCCCTTCACATTTCTTCAAACGAAAACCGTAAGCTTTATTGGGAGTTGTGTAACAAGTAATAGTCTTCAATTATTCATAGTAAGTCATAATGGCGATGCCGTACATACATTTTCCATACGTAGTAGCACGAAAACAAAAACTCTAGATACACCTAGTATGCAGTAGAGGTAGGTAAATTTTGTGTGCAGTAACTTGATAATAATAAATGAAAGTGTTTCATCAAAACTGTAAACTGTAACTTAAGTAATAAAAATCTCAACATTATTTTATTATATGCGAGTTACTTTTGTTTTTGAAGTAATAAGATTTTTCAGCAATAAATTAAAGGAGGAATAACTTCAGACACCTACAAAAGGACGAAATCGGAATAAAGTAACGTGGAGTGAGTTGCTGGAAATAAAATAAAATATATGTATCATGAAATAAGGAGAGAAACAAATAGCACAATTGAGAAAACAGTCAAGATTGTCTGTCACGGCTGTTTTCCTGCCGGCATTCATGAAAAGTTAAGTTGAGCAGCTTAGAAGCTAATCTTTCACAATGTAGCATTGTGGCTAGGTTAGGTATCTTCATGTATTTATATGGATGACAGGACCAGGGAAAGATTTGGATTTTGGTTGCATAATATCACTTTAGGCTTACTCGTATATCATCCTTTTTATAAACGACATCCTCATCCATTAAACTTGCATTTCTGACTAGCTACTCTGGATTTTGTGGAAGAGGCAAGTCAAGAGACATTTGTAGTACATTCAGACTTTAACATTTGTTATTGTGACTTATTTTTTGATGGACACTGTAAATGGGGCTTGCATAGAAAATCTGCACATAGACTTCACCATACAATTTATCTAACTTGCTTTCCTTACACTGTACACTTACTCAATTCGATGACTATGTAGTCAATCTTACACAAAGAGAAAGTAGGCAAGTATTTTATAGGATAGCCAGAACCAACTTTTTATATTGTGGAAAAAACAGAGATGCTTAAACCTTACAGAATTCTTTAAACTATTATTACACGTTCACATAAAATATAACAAATATTTTTAAAATATTGAAAAAAGAAAGGTTTAATTAAACCTTAAATTTTTTTAAAACGATTATTAAACGTTTATATAAAGTGAATAAAATCTAATTTACCTCAATATCTTAATCATAATATTATTATGGTTTCTTCAATTTAAGTACTGTTTAATGTCAAATATTCGTTTCATTAATAAAATAAAATGAGCTTAAAAATACATTTTTGCATATAAGAAATTCTATAAAAGTACACACGTTAGAATTAAAATTCAGCACGTATGAAGCAAATCAGAAATGTATTTCTAAATGTGCAGACCTTGAAAATATCACATCTAGTAGCCGGCTATAAAATGAGTAAGAGTGGGATTGGTTACAAAGAGACATTTGCTTTTGTTGAAATCAAACATTAACATTATTATTATCACACATTGTCTGCTGCTGTATGTTTGAAAGGGTGTTTTGGACGTGTAGAGCTGGAGTAATAAATGGTGCACAGTGAAAGCTAATTACGGACGTGTGGCTTTATTTAACGCGACAAAAACAAGTAATGAGTCGTGCAGAACTATGGGAGCCGCGTCAATGTGTAATAGAGAAGAGAAGAAAGAGCTGGGAGAAAGAGCTTTGCGATATTTATTTTCAGTGCAAACTGGAAAGGTGCAATAAAATGTATGAAAACTGCTCTTATTACTCGGCGGACAATTTAGCTCCACTTACTTCCCTCTTAGTGGATTTTACAATGGCCTTTGTAAGTACACCGTACACACACACTCGGCAATTCATGATACTTCTATTCTTCCGTAGAGCAACAGAATGTAGAGTGGCTTAATGTTGGCAATAGCCGTGTTGGGTGCTTGGTGTCGTGTGCTGCGAATAGTCCATTCTCTCTCTGTGGCTTTCTTCTCATTACATGTTAACATTGCACAAAACATCTGCTTTCGCCCTACTTTCACATGTAACAATGCTCCTATGTATTCCACCCACGAACACCCAGCACCCACGAGTAATCAACAACAACGAGACTCCATGACTTTCTTTATGACAACCTAATGGCTTTGCCTTCACTAACAATAAGCCTTGTAATCGAATAAACCAGAGAGAGAGAGAACGGCCAGAAAACAGAACACAGGTACTCACTCACTCATCCTCCACACATCCAAATGTCCATTATAATGCACAAACGTACTCTGTCTCTATACACGTACTCAAATACCAATCAAGGTTTCAGAAAATCTGCAGGTACATTCCAAGAGGAAAAATATTTTTAGAAAATTGCTATGAAACGTATTTTAAAAGATTTTCATTCTTTTTTAAGATTTTTTAAAATTGATGCTGATTATGAAAAAGTATTTCATATTTTAAACAATTCTGAAAAAATTTGATATTATTTTGAAATGGATACATTGTTTAAAACATTCGAAAGTGTTAGCTTCTGTAAGCTGAAAACTGTACGAAGTTAATTTTAAGTTGAGCTTTTAGTAGAGGCGGTAAGAGGCAATATTTTATTATTATTGTCAAAATGCCGTGGAGGAACCCTGGTAAAGTGTATTTAATATTACAAGCCGATGCAAGAGGGGATCGAACACCACATGTGAAATCATGAAAGCGATTTCACAATTTAATTTCCCTTTCGCACTTTGTTGACACAATCATGCCATAAAGTGCACACTGTAGAGAGGCACTGGAACCTCAAACTAAATTCTTAGAAATTAAAAGGTAGATAGGATAATAAAACAATGAAAACAGCAGTAATAAATATTTAATATGCCCTAAATTATGTAAAGTACGTACTAAAGTAAAAGTGTCAGGTTTTGTTACTTACCGACAATGTACATAGGACTTTGCTTGAGCTCTGCGTTAAAATCCGGCAAATCTGTAGTTACTTCACAGGCGTAATATGCTGACATGTTCAGGTCCACCTTCTTCAAAGTTAGTTGTGTTGCATTAGACTTACTCAACTGAAATCAGAACAAAAAACAGTAAATCAAATAACAACTATTCCCCAAATTAAATCCTGCACCCGCAAAGAACAATGTCATTTTAGAAATTACTAACTAAGTAGAACGACAATGTACTTGCGGTAAAATTCTAATAGTAACTAACCGAATACTGTACATTTGATCACACATAAAAATTTAATCGAACATTTTTTTATTAAATACAATGCAAGTGTAGATTAGAAATATTATTACGCAATAATAATAACTCATACTTTTTACTAACCACTTCTTTTGTGAAAAAATTTGAAAGCATTAATTTGAGACGGAAAGCTATTAGAAAAAGCAATTGTGCGTAAAATGTTCAGCGGAGCATTTTGAGGTCCTTATGTTGTAATTTTATGTTTTTATAAGGAAATGTAGCGAGAAATTGATCAAAGAAGGAGATGAAAGGAGTAGACATCTGTTCAATGTAGTACTAAAGTAGTAAGTAAATGTACATAGTGAGAGAAAAAGGTATTTGTAGTAGAAAACGCTATGGAAGAATGCAAGCCCACATTAAGTATAAGTAACTGCTAAGCTTCCTCTGGCCGTCGCCGCGGAGAAGTTAAGTAAACTGAAGATTAGTTTAAGGAAGTAGAGATAAAGCTTGCTGCTGTGTACGCTAGGTCAGGCAAAACAAGGAACGCAACACCAAAACGAAGTCGAGCGAATCCTCAGCAGCCAAAAGAGTCTGCAGAACATCCACAGAATCCACACAGATAAAAAGTCACAGTGCATACACAATCAGACCCCAACAAACCCAATCTGCCTCTATTTCTCCTTCTATCAACCTGAAGTCGTCCTTTTACACACACAAAAACAAAACTCAACCTACACGGCAAAACTACTGCAAGAAACTTGACTGCCTGCCAACTTTCTCTCTTCTCACTCTCCCTTGTTTTCCAAAATCAACCTGAAGTCGTCCTTTTACACACACAAAAACAAAACTCAACCTACACGGCAAAACTACTGCAAGAAACTTGACTGCCTGCCAACTTTCTCTCTTCTCACTCTGCCTTGTTTTCCAACTTACCAATTTCAGCTCAACAAGAAGAACCTATTTTCCTCCTTTCACTTATTGAATCTTTTAGCTTCTTCTGCGTTTAATTTCGTCGACTAATAAAATACAATGTTTCACAGTTTAAAAAAGTCGCAGACGAGACACTCGATTTTTATTAGTCGTTCTGAACGGAAATTTATACGGAACACCTTTCACACACGAAGAATGTTCCATAAGATTTAGTAAAATCTTCACAGCAGAGAAAACATGTTCATTAAAAAGTTATTTAAATACAAACGAAGTTAAGGTTATAAAAATTGAGTAAAATTCCAATTTCATATTTTGCAGTTCATTTACAGATTTACAGAAAAATTATTAAAGAAACTCCTAAAATGGTAAGTAGGAGAAAAACGTGTGCCTTTGGTATTTTGTGTTCTTGGTTGCCACACCATTGCTCTGAATGAAGAATAAATAAAAAGTAAAGAAAGGAATGAAAAAACGGACAAGTTAAAGTTGGGTAAGTGAAGTGAACAGACTAGTGACTGTTGGACTAAGAGAGAGAGAGGTATATACGTGCAGAGAATTTGGTTAGTGAGTTTTTTAGACTTATATCTGGAGATAAGTAAAGATGAGATAGATGTGGAGTGATTGATAATATGAGTAAGTAGTGGTGCGCCATAAGCTTACTTTTCCTCCATAGCAAAATCCAGGCTTCTTTATCTCTTCTTAAGACACATATCTATGTAGAGCAACTTTACTACCATTTAACTCTCTACTGATGTTTCTTTTTTGCCAAAACGACTTAAGGCTAATACTCAGTGTGATATTTTCTGACTTACATATAGGAATACTCACAGTATAGCAAATGTATTCCACACACAGTTCTTCAACTATTTTCTCCAATTGCCTTTCCATTCTGTATTATTTTTAGACTCTTTATGTTACATTCTATGGGAAAACCCACACTGTAATAAAAGAATCTTGGGTTGCCCTATGGTCATGTCGATTATTCCTCCATGGTACTACGACGGAGGAAGAAGCAGTCTTATACTAGTACGAAAGGATTATATAATACAAAGGTCTGTGAGCTTAGAAGTAATCCTTGGTACGCATTTTATACACGCACATGAGCCAATTGCACATTACACGCACATTACTTAAAAGAATTAAAGTTATTCTTTAGTTTCTTTTGACACAGAGAGGGAGTAAATGGGGCACGCGAAAAAAAGAATCGTATAAAAAAATGGACTAAGGAAAGTTGAACTTAATCTAGCTTTGAGGAAAATACACGTGAGTCAACTCGCGGAAGACGTTTATCATAGAAATGCTCGCTAGAAAGGATTTGGAGAGTGATTTACACATTATAATGTAAAAAGGAAGGGAAAATTTCTCAGCGTTTGCCACCACCACAATCCTCCCTCCACTCATAAAGACCTCCGACGGAATCAACCTCCACAATTCATCTCTTTTGTAACATAACACATTCAATAGCCGCTTTAGATTTCTCTAAGCTTCATCGTCCTCATCCTTCTTACTTTACTCCTTACAAAGCAAAAAGAACTATAACGTTACAACTTTATTCTGTTTACTGCATTTTAATTCGTTTTTTCTTTATAAGATACAATTGTCGGTCTTTTTTATGTTCTTGTCCAATAACACTCTTTAGACTAACACTATCAAATTAAGATTGCCTTTACACTATGAGGGGGCTCCCTGGGAATTTTTAGTTCCCAGACGCAATTCGCCCAGCTACTAGCTAAACTCTATGGCAAACGACAACCTTGCCAGGATATTTTAGGAATATTTTAATAAGTAATTAAGATAGGTATGCCTATCCCCAACAAATCTATATCTAATTTCAAAAATAGTTTAATTTTGCCGGAAAATAACTAAAATTCAAATTGGCAAAAGTTTCAAGGTTTTCAAATTACCAAACTTTTTTTATTAACGACTGTGTATTAATATTATTCCCTACTTGTATTGTTTATTGGTGTATTTTCTATTTCAGAGAGGATCTTCATAGATGTTGCAAATTAGAAAATACAAAATATCCATGAAGATCCCCTCATACTGAGAGAAATGGTTTAAAATGTTGCGAACAAGGGAGAATAATCATATTTTGTATAAAAATTGAATATGAAAGAGGAAGATTGTAGCGTGAATACTGAGAGAGAGAAAGGAGGATGAGCATTATGATGATTTGAGATTAGATGGCCATTAGAGATACAAGAGCTAGAGAGACTGAAGAGCATTAAAAGGACTTAGATTTTGTTGAAGTGATCCGTGCTGCTTAGCCATTCATGTAATGACATTCTATGGTCCAGAGAAACACACTTAACTGCCCCTTATTATTGTTATCGCTATTTCTAACTCCAATGCTTTCTCTCCTATAATACACTTCAGACGCTTTATATGATTATGTCTGTCTGGGATACTTGTAGTACCTTCTCATTCATTTGACGATGATGTGATATAATCCAGAATTGTTTCTATTCCCCAGAGCTTAGCTCTGCAAACACACAGAAGTTTCTCAGCATTATCCTTGTCTCATCGCAACATATTATTGAAATAACTCAATTTAAAACAAACAAGGCTAAGATCTTCTATTAATATCATTATTGCATTTAATAATAATAAGCACTCAACTATCTACGAGAGGGAGACTATTTCAAACTGCATGCGATAGTAATAAATATATACAGATAAGAGCTCAATAAATGAGAAGCGAATAGTAGGCTTTGTCAATGACCTAAGTATACTTAAACAGAAACAGTAATACAAATACTAAGAATAATTGAATGATAGAGGATTGTGCAGCACTCTATTCTACTGCAATGATTGTGTGTTGTGTATTTTCATATTATATCTTGGTAAATACACTTTAGTTTATTGTGAACTACAGGTTTTCGTTTTCGTTGAAGAATTTTCTTCCTTTTGTGTGAAATTACAATTATTTGCTCATAATTTACAATTGGAGACTTAATTTTTCAGGAATTCCATTTTAATGGTGTGTGTGTGGTTTATCGAAACAGACGTCAAACAGAATCAAATCGACCTTTAGCACGCTTCTTTGAAATAATCGCTCCGTAGACGTGTGTAAAACTTAAAATTTAATACCTCCACTTTGACGATGATTGCTACATTCAACTCTTTTCTGTAGTAAGAATGCTTGATTATAACAATTTCAGACACAAACCTTGAGATTTCCCTGATGAGAAATAAACAAAAAATAGCTTTTTATAAATAATCATTACATAAATTGTAAAGTAAATAGTTCTTTTACTAAACTGATACATTTTTTACAGAAAACCAAAATAGTTCCTCTGACCGTGAGCGATGCATCTAAATGTAAGATCGACAACTGTACAAACAATATTTACATTTTTGTTGCATTAAATTAATTCTGTGCTAATAACCCTCAAATGAAAGTTGTGTATTTGTATTTCTGTTTCACTTCTTTTTCCAGCTTTATTTGAATTGCGTTTGGAAATCCCGTTTGATCCAGCACATTGAACCATTCATCCCTCATGAGTCATTCATCAAGGAATCATCAACCTACATTCAACATTTATCTCTCCTTTAGTCGCTTTCAACTTTCCTCTTTTCTGTCCTTCTTCCTTTTACACGTTTTTGCTTCAGTTAATACCCAACTTGGTTTGGTTTGGTTGGTTATGGTTGTGGTCTTACACAAAACCTACGATCTTTCAGAATATACACTATACATGAGCCATTACTATCTCAGATACTTAATTGCATTTCACATCGAGCATAACACTTTACCATGTAGTCTTCATTTTATTCGATAGAGTTCTTGTAGTAGCCTCTATAAAGATGTCTAAACATAAACTTCATTAATAATATTATCTTATCTGCTACGCTTTGAATGGCTTTTTCTCACGTGTATTCATCCTCGACAAACGTATAAGGAAAACATTAAAATGACGTAACACTAAAATGAAAATAAGTAGGCTGGAGTAGAATAAATAGTTAGTATTTGCTACCAATAAATAGCTATACGCATTCAGCATTGGGACAACAATACATTTAAAATTTTAATTATAGGTCTTTGGGTTAAAATAAGTACCAAGGTAAAAATAACCAAAATTTTACATATTTTATGTCGATTTATTATTTATTTAAGAGTGTAAAATTGAAAGACAATAATGTACTATTCCATTATTTTCTCCTTATTTTTAAAATTTGGAATTACATGCAATTCAATTTCATATTTAAAAAAATACATCAACTCTAAGTGAAAAATGGAGAAATAAAAATGTGACATGATTCTCCCATTAAAATCAGGGTATGTATATTGCTTCATAGTGTAAAAAGAGAAATGTGTAAACAAGTGATATAGCTGTACGGAGAGAAAAGCGTCCTGGAGAGAAAGATATGCATTGCAGATGCAGGAAGATGCAATAAATAGGAGAAAGAAGAATCCAGAGCAGAAAGCAGTCCATATATCTCAGCTACAGTTACAATGCAAACACTTTTATTTTGTTTTGTATGCATTGTAACTCGGTAGCTTTTGTAACGCAAGAATGTAACGGCACACGCTATGCAATATATTTCGGTGCATGCATTTCGCCTTTGTAAGGTACATAGAAGAACTAAGGCAAATTCAATACAAGGAAATACGCCGCTTTCGAATTCTCATAGCCAACAAGGTTCCTTGCTCTCAACTTGTTCTTACTTCTCCAATAAGAATTTGCGTCCATTTAATTGATTTATGGTTGACATTGTGTGCGCAATATTAATGAAATAACTTAACCAAAATGTTTCGCCCACCCAATGCAAAAATCTCCAATACGTTACGTTGTATAGTTGTTAAAATTGTGTAGGAGTTTTGCTTCCCTGTTATTTTCTGTTTGACTAGATCGACTTACTTTTGTTCGCAGCTTGCAAAAGAATTGTAAGTTAGACCTTCCATTCCACTGACATCACGTAAGTTATACAATACTTTGTAGTCAAAGTGTCAATTTGCTAAAAGTGAACCTTATGTGTGTTTGCTTAGGCTCAAAGCGTATTAACAAAAGCCACATGGAAGAAAAATCCTTTGGTGTTTCATATTGCACCGGAGTGTTGTATTGGCACAGACAAATAATACCTTGCACCTATTTACTACATTGTACTTTTTACTCATATTTTATTTGTAAGTCTATTTCAACTTTGCTTTTTACAGTAAAATATACCATAAATAAATTTATTGCATCTACCTATTGCATTTTATTTGTAGGTCTCAATCCTATACCAAGTGTTTCCTCATCCTTTCACCTACTGGCATTCTCTCTCGTCTATGTGTTTTTCAATAATGTCATCGTATATATTATATATATTATATATGTTCTCAATGAATAAATTTTATATTAGTGATTCCAGTTTTTTAAACAAATAATTCTGTTTCCTAATTTTAATGTACGAGACTTAAACAATTGTTGGTGTAAATTAAAATTTTCACTAACTTAAAAATTAGTCTTAAAAACAGATAAAAATGCGTATTATAAGGACTCAATGTGGCAAGAATAATTTTAAAAGGAAAATATCGGTGCTTAGGTGATTTTCTTTAGAAATTTATTTTGTATTCTATTTTACATAATGGATGTGTGTTGTTGTGCCTGTAGTTAAACTTGAGGCTAGATTAGGACTGGATGGTTACAGAGAAACTGAAAGAAATAAACGAAAAGGAGGCGGCCGCAATTTTCGGTGAAAGTGCCGTAGGGTTACACTCAACAGTCGTCTCGGGTGAAGGAACTAAGGAAAAGAGTGGATTTGCCATTTTTGATCGGAACAATATTGTGATAAGGTTGAAGAAACCCCGCTGCTGCTACTACTGGTCCTGACGGTTGGGTTTAGGTGAAAAATTGCCCAGATATGTGAAAACTTTCAGAGAAAAACTGCGGATCGAAAAGGAAATCTATTGGAAAGCACACCCTATTGATGAAGAAGTGCGTACCTACTCAAAATACACAGACATGCTGACGTTCCTTTCCTCAAAACCTTCAGGACAAACTTTTAAAGTCCAAACGCACGCTATTAGTTCTTTGATGTTTAAAAATATCCAAAGGTGTTTTTTAAAAGGATAATGCTGTATTTTTAGTACCGACTACCGACCCAACGTATATCAGAATTCCCCTTTTGGCCTTTACTATTGATGCCAGTCAATAATAAAAGAACCTTTGGAATACAACTAAACTGTACCCACTAAAAATTGATTTTTCTGTTCAATTACATTTCTACTAATATTACAACCACAGTATAATTATATAACTAGTTTGCTTTTAATTTCAGGACTTTTTGTTACTCTAAATTATTTTGATCAACATGAGATTTTCTGTCCGTATTATTCTTTATTACTAATTTTACTCGAATTTTGTTTTAATCCCAAATCAGTTACAATGATCAAACTCTCCATCAAACGTTTTGGCAAAAATTATTTTAAGAAAGGTTTTCACTGCAAAATTATCCTCATTTCTGGTTACCACAAATATTATAAATTAGTAAAACATAAGGTGTTTATTAATTGCACAAAATTGTTTATAAAATAAAATGCACCTTCACTTGGCTTAGGAGAGGTATAATATTTAGCATGTATAAAATCTAAATTTTAAGAATTTAGTATGCTTTAAGTTTATTTTAAGCTTCTACTTTAAGTGGAGGAGTCCAAGTGGAAGAAAGTGGGAGATTGTTAGACTTTGGGTGCGTAGTATATCATGCACATGAACTTGATAGCATAGTTCCATTTGGACAACAATAATAGAAAGTTGAGTTGACTTGTATTCAAGTTTTATTCCACTCACTCGTACAATCATGACCATGGTATCTTTGGTTTGCTTTTGATTTGGGAATGAGACCTCGCTATGAATGGCAAGAAGGAAAAGGAAGTGACGAAAGCAGAAAGAGAAAAGAGGAAAGAATGCAGAGGAGGATGAAATAGTGGCTGTCTTTACGCATTCTACTTTTCTATCACAATGCAATGGAATC
This sequence comes from Pogonognathellus flavescens, assembly GCA_019776165.1. NCBI lineage: Eukaryota > Metazoa > Arthropoda > Collembola > Entomobryomorpha > Tomoceridae > Pogonognathellus > Pogonognathellus flavescens. The sequence continues at coordinate 13,751 of JABASD010004390.1, forward strand.
CCGTCTCGTTTTTTGCCCCATCCACCTCTCTCTTTGTACCAAAAATATGCTGTTGTTCCCTGAATAGCTTTATGCGTGGTTACACCGACAGATCTATGGAAATATCAACTACTTTTCTTACAGAATGTAAAATCCAAAGATCTTTCGCATAAAGCGGCAGACCTACGCCACCTTTATTGATTCATATATATTCCACCATGATTATTCATACTAAATTAAACATTGTACTCAAGTCCACAGACTTGAGTACAATTAGTCTTTTATACTGGAATTAAAAAATTGTAAATAAAATTCTATCGCTATCTTGTTCTTATTCTGTGTTACAATTTTATTTCAAACTGTCATATACTAATTTCACATTATATGAATATTTTCTACAGATTGTGATTTACTATACTTGTACTACATATTATAGCCACTTACTTCTGATGGTTTTATAGACCGTATTAAAATGTCAGATCTTGTATTGTAAATTGTATAAAATTGAAGGGCTTATAGCTATATGTTGAATTATGTTAGTTTTACTAATTAGGTACTTTCTAAACGTTAAGTCTACTACAAACAGACACTTACCAATACGTTTTTTCAAATAAATTTAAAAGATTAGGTAGAAATCTGAGAAGATTTGAGTTTATGTATCACAGGAGTATTGGTACTCGTTCACGGCGAACCATTGCATATTGGGGAAATGCCAAACAACGGAGAGCAAACCTCTCGCCAAGAGTCAACTTGTGTGTCCATCCAGTCAAGAAAAAAATATTGGTTCAATTCTCCACTCAAACTACACAAACGATATCTCATAATATTATTATTCCGCCTAGCCAGGGTTCCAAAATGTATGCTCTACTAAATTCTTACGTATTCCTCATCATCGGAAAGTTCATTGTGAAAAATAGAAAAGCAGTAGGTAAACCACTCTTTGACCGGTCACTGCACAATTTTCATATTTGAGAAATGGAGGGATCCGGGGTATGTTCCGTTTGTGGCCAGCCATGTGTGAAGTAATGATTTGTACAACTGAAGTAGGTGGTTAAAAAAATTGAAATCCTTATTGTAATTTTTCATGTAGAAACTAAATGAAATGCGAAACCGTTGGAAAGTTGTGCTGAACTATTAATCCTCTATTCCAAGCATCTGGTTTTTGAAGTGTGCGAGGAATGCAAGTACATGCCCTTTGAACTGTTGAAAAGTTATATTTATTTATGGAGAGGAAAGTGGGAGAGTGGTGTGGGAGATATGGAAGGAAGGAAAGGAGTCATGCCAATCTAAATCGAGTCATAACCGAAAAGCAAGTAGCTGCTTGCTCCCGTTTTCTCTGTCTCTATTGCCTCTACTTCAACTTGAACATTCCACCGAAATTTCACTTGACTCCACATTTCAGTCCTCATTCCACACACATTCCATTCACTCGTCACTCACAGCTTTTCCCATCCCATCCTCAAATTTACAGCAGCCTACACACACACTCTCACCTACTACGTATTTATTTGCTTTCTTCACTTTCTACACATTCCGACTTACGCCACCATTAAACGACATCCGCTCTATCCCCTACGTAACGCCAACTTTTCCATATACATTGCCCATCCACAAAGGAGGCAGAAAATTATATTTATTGCCTAACCAAATAAAATTTCTTCAAACAGCAAAATACTATTGTTTTCGAATTTGTAAAATCATAACGATTGTTACGCGATTGTTAAACAGGAAATAACTTAAAAACCAAGAAATCTAGAGTTAGCCTGGCAACCGTCTTTCTCAGGATAAGGAACTGACATGCGATTTTTTGATGAATTCTTGCATCCCAGTTAAAAAATTAATGGCTTATCTAGTGAACGTGTGACGTCATTATTAGTGACGTAGTTTGGTTGTATGACGTCATTAATAACCTTAGTTTTCAGTGGTAACTTTTTTAACTGGGATGCAAAATTTC
>JABASD010004391.1:0-15682 GCA_019776165.1 Pogonognathellus flavescens
AATGACTTATGCTAACATTCTAACTTATCATTACAAACTATTGAACTTTGGTTCTTAACTACTCATTTCATATTCATACTTCCATTTAGGATTATCTTTTACATACACAAATCACAATCACATTTTACATTACTTATCAATCACACATGAATACATAATTAATATTAGAATAATGTATTACAATTGGCTTGAATGTTCACTTAATCTACTCATTTACATTCGTAGAGTCGCTGTCCTCCTTATAACATCAAGTAGATTCGGATCAAGTGGTGGAGTTATGTGGCTTACACTTACTTCTTCTGGATTTACCACATCATCATCGTAAGAGCCGGTTATGAAACGAAACATGGAGATACCGTCTCGTCCTTCAAAAGCAACATGTACACGATGGCAGCTCTAATCTTCCAGTTATTCACATCAGTGTAATAATTTTCAAGCATGAGGAATTGGACTTGATTGTCAATTCCTTTACAAAGGTAGCCAAATTAAACGGCAAATTTTTAGGTGTAAGATAGGCATCGCAATTCATTAATTACTTTTGCATATTGTGTATCCGTTTGGATTGCCAGGTTGACAATAAATATTTTGATTTCGTAAAGCCCTCTATATATAATAAATTCAAGTTACAGTGAGAAGTGTTAAGAGTTATTACGTGGAATAGGTAATAGTAAAAAATGGTATGTCAGCTTCAAAATGAATTACGTCTCATTTCGCATAAAATGAGTTCATGTTGCGTGTAGTATTGAATCAGTCAATTTTATCTCCGATATTGATAAGATAATTAAACATTAAACCAATGTTCCACCATTTTCTCCCGTTGAATTGTCCCGTTTTTCCTATAATCCCCTTGGTATTGCAGGGTGAGAAAATACAGTTTACAAACTGACTAGTTTTGTACGTAGACTGCATTTAGAATTGACAATAATTACGAAAATCAAACTGTTGATTATTTTAGCTATAGTCGAATTTCAAAATAATTGAAAAGGCGTAATATTTAGCTAATACGGAATTATAAAAGCAATCATATTATTAATATACAACTTCGAATAAAATGCGACTCACTAAAACTAAATTTGCATCGGTTCGATCATTACAGATAAATAAAAATAATTGTACACACGCATGACATTAATAATTTTATAAATTCCAAACCTCTTTCGATTTCGCTCAATTTCATCAAGGTGACTCCTCTCACAAATCGCCTTCACGACATTATGCAATTCCAAACTTATTATTATATCTTTTCGACATTACCGTGCAACGGTACAAGTAGGATTCATACATTTTCTTTCAATTTTTAAAGCTGTACAAAAGCGATACATTATCGTTCACATTTTAATGCAAAAAGAGTTCATAACTGTTTAAATTGGTTACTTGTCAATTATCTTACACAGAGTTACTAATTGCAAAAAATCGAAAATCGAAATCACAAGGTAAGGCCATTATTAAACGAACCCATTTTTCAATTCAATCATTCAATTTCTTGTTTTTCAATTTATCGTAAACGTTATGCTTTTATGCTCAACAATAAAAATACATCATTTAACATTAATAATACTGTTTGCCAAAGTTCACTAAAGTACAGTATATAGAATTTGATTTGATTGTTTTCTGCAAACAATAAGTTGTAAAATATTTCATAGATGGGCGAAACTATTTAATTCATAATTACGTAACGTTTTAAATGGTCAGTTTCAGTCTTCAATGAAACAACGTGTGATTGACAGTTAAATCAACACTATAATATGTACTAATCTCAAGTGCTACATTTTGTAGCATCGGGTTAAAATCTATTGTTCATTATTACTATATAAATCAGATTCCTGAGAATATTTATGTATAATGAATTGAATTTTAGCTGTAAAAAATAACTGTAGTGATCGCATCTGTCTCTGTATGCAATATGAAATGAGAAATTATGAATTTTAGCCAGTTGCTCCAAAACATCATGAGTTTTGTGAGTTTCATGGATGGCGGATTGATTAGCTGGCGATTGGAGAGCTGTTATAAAAACTAATTTGATTACGTTTTAACAAAATTATTAGCTAGAAAATGTTGTTCATATTGGCGAATACTCATCTTGTAGAAAGAGCCTTTTAAGAATTAAATGGTGTGCATACAAAAGTAAGCAAGACACATTATTGGTATAAAAGAGCTATTTCATAACTACTTTGAAACACAAGTTGTATCAAAACTTGAAAATATTAAAATTTTTAATTTATTCCTTCTGCAGCTATTGCCATTGATCTCTGGACAAAAATTTTATGAAGCACACACATTTCGAAATCAACAACGGATAAACACCCATATTTCGTTTGTAATAAGGAAGGAGACAGCTACCCACCACTTTCTACACTTAAAGTGTAAATTTGATAATGGAGAAACCACAAGTCGACCACATAATTAAAAACATCACTCGATTAATTGAATGCACCAAGGAAGAAGACACTTGGTTTAGCCATCTGTTGCAACACGGATTTCTTTCTAAAAATACATGGGAAACAATCGTAAATGACTAATATTCTTGCACCATTTTAAAAATTAAGTCCAACAATCATTTTTTTAATGTTTTATTTGAAAAAACATTAAACGTATGTATGTTTAAATCTTTATACAGAAGAACATAGAACATAATACAAAATCCAGGATACGGCAAATGTATATAGAATGCATGAAGACACCAAATTTTGCTCTACTCGTTCAATCTTTAAAAAACTGTGACAATCACCATGCTGCAATAATATTAGAAGAGTTTTATGCGACATCTTCATCTTCAACAAAAAGCATTGCAAAAGAAAATTTGATTTGGTTTGACATACAGCAAGGTACAAAATATTACAAAGGAAGAGAAGAAGAGCTGCAACAAATCCACAACTACTATTTGAAAGCTTCGGGGGACAAATCATTGACTTTTGTGGGCATCACAGGGCTAGGTGGCATTGGAAAAACTGAATTGGCAAGGAACTACGCAAAAAATTTTACGACGAAGTTCAAGGCCATTGCATATGGGTCAATGCTGAAACAGATATATCATTTTTAGATTCTTTTTGCAAACTAGTAAAACAAATGGGGCTTTCCTTGCTGGATGGATTTGGGACAGAAAAAACTTTAGAGTCATTAACATTTGAAGTTTATGAACAGCTGTCAAGAATAAAATACATGGTTGTTTTCGTTAACATTGAGAACTATGAAGCGGACTTTCTGAAATATTTTATTAAGTACGCTTTGAAACTTCCATCATCAAAACCCAAACCTTTTGCGTTAATGACGTCTCGGAATCAGGCAATGGAGAAAATATTTGGAGAACTGGTTGAACACGTCAATTTAAAGGTTCTATCAGAAAACTCTGCACTTTCATTTTTTGAAGATGCTTTAAATGTTTCGTGTGAAAATGTAGAAATCGTTTCTGATTTGAAAAGTTTATGCGGATTACTCGATAATCTGCCATTAGCAATGCAGCAAGCAGCTGCTTACATCAATGCACAAAAGAAAATTTCTGACGTACCAACAGAAATTAAAGATTACCTAAAATCTTTTGAAAGTCAGCGAAAAAAGATGTTGGAATACCCGTTGTCAAAATTCATGTTCCATGACGAACCTTCTAAAACAACTTTCCTCACGTGGCAAATAACCCTAGACAAGTTGGAACTTACACCTGGAATCGGTTCATTAGCAAAAATGGCTTTGAATGTCATATCATTCTTAAATTCGGACGATATATCTGTCAATTGCTTGAAAAGTATTATGAATTTTTGCGATGTAGCTGAAATCAATCCAATTAGCTGTAACAGTAAGCCGGATATTTTCGAGGTTTTGGCGGATTACTCGATGTGTCAAAGACGTAAAATTGATGGCGAAATTTATATTTCCGTCCATCGACTTGTGCAAATGGTGGCTCAAATCAATTTGCAAGAAGAAGAAAAGTGGACTGAAATGCTAAATACACTGCTGCAAGTTATTTATAAGCGTCAATTTTGATTATTTTATTCCGCTGAGTCAAATATCTCACATTAGAAGTTTATTAAAGCACACAAGAAACCACACAACTAAAATTTCAAATAAACACAATTACTTCGAGTTGTTGGAAAAAATCCATAATTTGTATACCACAAAAGGGAATTATAGAGAAGGATGTGAATTTAATTCCTTTGCCGTTGAACTACTGGAAGAAGTATTTGGAAAAGAGGGCCGAGAAACTTTGCTAATGATGACTTATAAAGGGAAAACTCTGCTTCTAACAGGAAAGTATGAAACAGCCCAAGAAATACTTTTGGATGCTTATCAAAATCAACAAAAAATTATTAGTATCTCTAACCCGACAGAAAAAAGAAAGCTCGAAATAGACTTGCTATATACCAAAACTCTCATTTCCGATGTTTACTACGATCAAGCCAATTATAAAGAAGCGTTAAAACTAAATTCAGAGGTGTTTGAAACTAGAAAACGTACAGTAGGAATTGATCATCAAGACACATTGAAAAACAGACTTAATAATGCTCGCGTTTACAAAAGTGAAGGCAATTATGAAAGAGCAGTGAAATTGCTTTTGGAAGTCTTGGAAGCACAAACGCGAGTAATAGGAATGGAACATCCAGAAACATTGATCACTAAGGACGAAATTACAGAGATATACCTATATCAAGGCAAGAATGAGGCGGCGCTGAAAATATTACTGGAAATGTTAGAAACACAACAGCGAGTAATAGGAATGGAACATCCACACACATTGACTACCAAAAATAACATTGCTTCCGTCTACTATAGTCAAGGCAATTATGAAAGGGCACTGGAAATGTACTTGGAAGTCTTGGAAGTACAACAGCGAGTAATAGGAATGGAACATCCAGACACATTGACTACCAAACATAACATTGCAGGTGTCTACAATGGTCAAGGCAATTATGAAAGGGCACTGGAAATGTTCTTGGAAGTCTTGGAAATCAGACAACGAGTAATAGGAATGGAACATCCAGACACATTGACTACCAAAAATAACATCGCATACGTCTACAATGGTCAAGGCAATTATGAAAGGGCACTGGAAATGTTCTTGGAAGTCTTGGAAGTACAACAGCGAGTAATAGGAATGGAACATCCAGACACATTGACTACCAAAAATAACATCGCATTCCTCTGCAATGGTCAAGACAATTATGAAAGGGCACTGGAAATGTTCTTGGAAGTCTTGGAAATCAGACAACGAGTAATAGGAATGGAACATCCAGACACATTGACTACCAAAAATAACATCGCATACGTCTACCATGGTCAAGGCAATTATGAAAGGGCACTGCAAATGTTCTTGGAAGTCTTGGAAGTGCAACAGCGAGTAATAGGAATGGAACATCCAGACACATTGACTATCAAAAATAACATTGCTTCCGTCTACGATAATCAAGGCAATTATGAATGGGCACTGGAAATGTTCTTGGAAGTTTTGGAAGTACAACAGCGGGTAATAGGAATGGAACATCCAGATACATTGACTACCAAAAATAACATAGCAGGCGTCTACGATAGTCAAGGCAATTTTGAAAGGGCACTGGAAATGTTCTTGGAAGTTTTGGAAGTCAGACAGCGAGTAATAGGAATGGAACATCCAGACACATTGACTATCAAAAATAACATTGCAGTGGTCTACGATAATCAAGGCAATTATGAAAGGGCACTGGAAATGTTCTTGGAAGTTTTGGAAGTACAACAGCGAGTAATAGGAATGGAACATCCAGACACATTGACTACCAAAAATAACATAGCAGGCGTCTACGATAGTCAAGGCAATTTTGAAAGGGCACTGGAAATGTTCTTGCAAGTTTTGGAAGTCAGACAGCAAGTAATAGGAATGGAACATCCAGATACATTGGCTACCAAAAATTATATTGCGTTCGTCTACGATAGTCAAAGCGATTATGAAAGGGCACTGTAAATGTACTCGAAAGTCTTGGAAATCAGACAGCTGGTAATAGGAATGGAACATCCAGGATGATGACTGTTTTGGCAACTGTCCTCTTCACCAGCGCCATGTTCAATATGATGCCTCTTCAAGATGTTTGAAAACGTGGAAACACTCGGTCCAACATCACTGGGCCGGTAGTGAAAGAAAGATGCTACGAAAATTCAGAAAGTCTTGTAGTCCAGCAAAAATATACATCGGTAAGTTCTCATGTGTGCAAAATAACAAACTTATGAAATTTGTGTACTCTGTCAGCAGAAGAACATTGGAAGCTTTGCTGACTTATAAAAAGGCCATTAGAAGTTAGATGCATATTGACAATTTCAGTCAGCAATTAGGTTATTCCTTGCATTTCACAGAATAGAATAAAAAAGTGGCTACCATATAATTATAATCTATAATGTGTGTATCTACCTGTAATAATAATAGTAATCTATAAGGTAATATTATAAGCTATAATGTAACATGTAATGCATTGTACAGATAAAGTAATCAATAAGTACAATTCAAATGTTAAAAACACAGTTGAGAAATACAGCATTTTTCGTTTCGATGCTGTTGCAAAATCATAAGATTGTTTAAATTAGCAAATAAAATATTAAATCTATCCATATTACAAAATGCTGTAAAAATATTTATATTTAAAAATGTTGGCAAAGTGAAACTCTCAGCTTGTTTTTGGAGGATGGTGTTAGCAGATTAGCGCACACTAGCTTAAAATCATATGCTTCACAAATGAATTTAAGATCGGAAAATATTTCAATATTCTGATATTTTTAAATACATCAATATACATGTAATCAAAATAGCTATTCCACCCCACAGTGTCACAGAAAACATGTTGATGTATTAATGTCACAATTAATGTTACTGTGTTCATCTTCAATGCCATACTTCTAACCATTGCAAATTATTATAAAATCACATTGACCAAGCGCTTAATTGACTCGCGTTGATGGAACGCTGATTTTGAGGGTAAAATGCAGATTCTCTAAAAATATCTGCACATCTTATATTTTTTATAATAAACATTTAATATGTATAGGAAAACAAACGGATTTTTTGATTCATGATGAATCGATTGATACTAATATATTTCATTTTTTAACTATCACATACTTCACGAGCTATTTATTATTCTCTTTTAAAGTCTGATCAGGTTATAAGGTGGGAAATCGCTCTCACAGTATTAAAAGCTCACTTACAGTATCTAGAGTATAATTGTGAATGAAATCTAGGTTTGTTGAAATTAATTTCCGCTGGCGTGTTGTTAAATATGTACATAAAAATTTTGGAGAGGAATGAATTATGAAATGATGGTTTGAGAAAAATGACATTTCCTGTAGTTGACTAGAATAATTGCTTTGTTTGGAACAACTTGAAATTAGTTTGTACAATGAAGTCTCACCTATTATATGTTATGAGAAAATACACATGGTGGACCTTACCGCTCTGAGATAATGATTGGTGTGGTATGTTCACCTTGACACTAATATATTTATGGAGAATGAAAGGCAATATTAATGGACCAATAAATTACAAAAGTTTGACTCTCCGGAGACAAAGTTGCGGAAACGCAATACAATTTCTGCTTATTATAAGCAGACATGCAGCTATTATGTATTTGCGCAGTTTAGTGCATTGCAGGTATTCGCTACAGTAAATTAGCTTCACAAGACTTCGCCGAACAAATAACATTCGTAATCATTGGAAATCGAAATCAGTTTAATAAGCTGAATTTTACCTGTGTCGGTAAATTATGTTACTCATGTATGTGTGCTCTAGTATAGTAGTAGAGTACAATAACACAAACACACACAAGTCCCAACAAACTATGCATTCGACTACTACTAGTACTGTCGTAATAAATGTATATAGCTTTCTGAGAAGGAATGAATGAATAACTGATGTATTCCTTAATACTCAATGAGAATCCAAGTGGTCAACAACGATTTCATAATGCAGGTTTTAATTTCCGTCCAGCTTTAGTAGTGGCACAGATAAGGAGGACAGACACGATCGGCTTGTTTTAATAAAACTCTACTACACCACTTAATTCATCCACTCACTCATAAAACGTTTAGAGTCTTCGTAGTACTTCGTGTATTTTGACTTTTGTAAATCACCGTGTTTTTCACAATCAACCTCAACGTTAATTTCTGTAAAGGGACATTTAAAAGTCAATTGTCAGTAATTTGCAGCAGTGAGATTTTTTCTTGTAAATCTGATCTAAAATTGAATCGCATGGAAGCTACATAGGATTTTGACAGTAAGTTTATTTTTTTATTATTTTACTGCCAGATACATTTTCATATTGCAATTTAAAATTTTGTTTCGTGTGGAAACTGTATTTGAATTTTTTATTTTACTCCCGAGAATTTCATTCATATTGCAACTTGTAAATAAATTTTATTTTTAAAGGACAAGAAGAATTACAGTAAAATGGCCATTGAAATGAAGAAAATACTGCGCTTGTTACTCTGTGTGTGTGTCGTACTCTTGTCGACTTCGTTACCGTTCGGGGAATGCACGACGTCGTCTTTGACGTTGAAAAGAAATAACATTGGCGAAAGTAGCATGGACGGCACCGTTCCGAAAGCAATGAATATGAACGACGACAACAACGAAATGTATCTCCGAAACGACGGAATGCCTCATAAGAACTCTGCGGGCTTTTCTTATTCTCAACCGGGGATGACGCTTTTTCTGCCCATTGCACTTCTTGCAAAAATTTTCTTCTGAATTGTTTATATGTTATATAAGTACTGCTACGAAATTATATTTTGGGCTAAGTAAAACATTTTGTCATTATAATATGGTATTTCAATTCCATTCTCTATCATATAGTACGACTACCGTTAATTCTTTTCTCTATCCTATACGACTAGAGTTAATTAATTCTAAATTTCTAAAGAAGTTCTGCTTAATGTTTGAACTGAATTTAATACCATGCAGAGTATGCCACGAGTCATTTATACATGAAAGACACTGTCGATTACTTTAAATACTGTGAGGTTTTCCTAATCATTTAAATTCATTCGAATTTGTGACCTTATATTTATATTTAAATATTTAAGAGTTCTGTTTTATGGTCATTGCCCCTTCTCAACCAAGAAAATAATGTTTGAAAATTAGTTAATGTTAATTCAATGTGTAGTATACATATAGTTAGCGTGTTAGTGTATATAGTACGTATAATTCGTGTGCAAAGTAAGTAGGTGTAGCAATTAATAGTAAGAATACTAACTACAGGTTTATGAAATCAAAAATCAAATTGTGTTGCAATTGCAAATGTCTCCTGTACATTGAACTACTGAACTATATCTCTAGTAATTCTTTTGATTACTTTGATGTAATTTTGAAAATTAAGTGTAATAATATTTTTGTTTGATTAAATTCCACTAAAGCGATTAAGATAAAAACGATTTAGTAGAATGCACAAACATTGTGTTTTGTGTTATGTTTGTTGAATTTCATGCAGAGTACGTTATGTCTATGTTAAATCATAACATACAAATATTTTGTATAATCACAACTATTAATTTAGTAGAGGAAATAAATATGTGACGTGAGCTGTATATAATACTGTTTCCAGTTTTAATTGTTTTTTTACATTTTTGCATTAATTGCATTTACTACGACAATACTTATGCGTGATTTCCTATTTCCTTGCCTTTACATTGCCTATAACACATTGTCTTCCACCAGGATTTAATTAATTGATTTTAAAACTTTCAAATTTGGTTTATTTTTTTGTATTTTGCACATTTCTTTAAAAAAAATGTCATTTTTTAGCAAAATTTATAACAAAGTGCAAAAATCCGCCACTCTGATTAGTTTGATCTATTGGATATTCTATCCATTGCATTGTCTCATTGTCTGTACAGGCACCCGTGCACATGCAAATTTAATGCAACTGTCTATACCCAAGCGCGTTTCATGAACGCGACTTGTTTTATGTAAGCTTACACTACATAGTGCATAAAAAACAAGAGGATGTTGACAATAAGCTATAGACACCACTTTACTGTTTTTGCATAGATATATTAATTCAGGAATTTGCGTAGGTTTACAGCTCAATTTTTCCACAGGCGTGTTTCGTTTCGACTGCATGACTTCTTTGTCGTCTTTATTTTCTTGAGGTGTATAGTGTATACAAAAGTATTAGGAATGAGACTAAAAAACAACAGACGACGTGAGCCAAGCAATTTAGCTATCCCGGACTAGAAGTTGAATCATTGTTCTTCCCGACAAGTCTCTCCCAAAATAGATGTACGTAGAGCTAACATGAGACATCTAAATGTAGCGAGCGTGAGTTCATTTTATTTATTACTGTTATATTCACTACCAACATCAACATTCACATGAAATGAGTCAAGTCTATTTAACCATATTTTGTTAACCTCGCATTGTGCAGCAGCACTGATTCATTCAATAGAGGTACTGAAACACACCAATTCATATTTGGGGTCCGTACAAATGTTCTTTAAATTTATAAAGCCTCGTAAATTCACTTCCCCGAAATTAAAGTACCTAAGCGTTATATTTTAGCAGATTTACCAAAATTATTTAAAATCAAGTTACCCCAGTAAAACAAATATCCTTTGTAAATGTGTCTCACACTATTTTGATGTGCATGTGTTAATGCATGTTGCCTGGGTATATCATCCTTACAATAAAAGGCAATGTTCTTAAGAATCAAGAATATCTTCCAACATGTGAAGTGGGAATTAAAGATGAAACAGTTCCAAAAAATTAGGTGACTGAGAAATTGGTGTGTCACTGTCACTCGATGAAATTTTTTAATATGTGTGTAAGACAAACGAAGCGACTAAATGAAAATTATCCGAGTCGCAAGTTTCACCTTTCACGACGGGAATTTTATAGTAAAACAATAACAACCGGTGAGAGAAGTAGTAGACTTGTTGACACTTTTGATGACGGGTAGGAATCGGCCACACCAGGAAACGAAATATCACGGGTTTGCATAAAAATAGCCACCCAAGTGGGTTTTTCAATGTTTATAGGGTTAATGGGTTTTCGGGTACGTGCCGGGCTTATTTATTTAGATGAGTTGAAATCCAATGACAATTTTAACAATTACATTTATTTTAATTGTCCCTTTTATTGTAAAATAAACATTAAATATTTAATAAATAAAATATTTATTAAATAAATTTGATTATCTACCTATACAAACTTAATGACAATTTACCTTAATTTAAATAAATCGTAATGTTCTAATTTAGATGCATTCTGAAAAGCCAAAAACGTGTTGTGTTTTTCACTATTCAACCATCCAAAACCCAAAAACCCATACCCGTGTGGGTTTTATGAATTTCGTTCCCTGGGGAAAACTATACTTAGATAATGGAAACGTTTATTATCTTCGCAGTTGCTTCCAGTGCACAAAAATCTCTTGACTGTTCATTACGTGTGTTAGTAGTTAGACATTTCTCTTGACTGAAGGACTGAACGTTGTGAATAATATTTGTAACATTTTTACATTACATTTTCTCACTTTAGTTTTCGTCTTCTTCCAGGTATCATAATAATATTCCCTTTCGTTGTCTTCTTCACTTCTCCGGCAATAAGTAAACAAAATGGAGAGCATTTCAAACAGCCTATCCAGCAAATCTTCAATTTCATCCACGAAAATATCTTCGTCATCGAAAACCATGATGTCTTCTTCGTCCCGAACATCATCTCTGCAAGAACAGGATGTGGAAGTTGACGAGCTTTTAAAGTCGGCAGCTTCTGCCCGAGAAAGTGCCTTAAGTCTTGCATCTTCTTTGAGTGACCGACTCTCTTTAGCGACATCTGACATGTCCGATTTATTAGGCGGTAGCGGCAGCAGCTTGGATAACCTGGGTTCCTCTTCTTCAGTGTCCCAATCTTCCAGCAAAAAAGTGAGCAGCAGCAAAGTCTCAATGTCATCCATGACTCGAAGCAGCATTGACGGAGAAGTTGTGGCTCAAGAAACAATTGCAGAGAAAAGCGCAAAATCCGCTGTAAGCGAATCTCAAAAACGAGTAGAAGACGGAGAAGTTGTCCTGGATGTAAATCAAAGTTGTCAGCAAAGTTCAAAGGCAGCAATGAGATCCACAGAAAAGATGTCGATGCAGCAAATAGATGAGTTTTTCAAAGACCCAGCCCTGCAGTTGTCGCTGAAGGAGAAACCCACCGAAAGTATGAATTTTGACCAATCCAGTAACACTTTTGAGGTGAATCAACAATAAAATACACACGTCCTTGTCCTCTTGTATGTACACACTTTATTCAACACTCATATATATTATTCACACTACCATAGACGTCGAAATATGTTTTTAAAAGCGTTGAGACATAATATTATATCCATTATATAATACAACCTTCAATTTTGTTGGTTCTAAAATGCATTGAAAAGCAGTACTTATACAGACACATTTTATTATTGGCAAAAAATAAGAATCGAATTATTATTGCAAATTATTTTATTCATACTTTACGGTTTTACTATCACCCGTCACAATCACAATTCACATAACTATTACATATATTATGACATAGAGATCACTTTCGAGAGAGGCGAAACCTCCAGGACGAAAAAATAGTTCAATATATCTAGATAATTTACAATACACTAAAACTATGCAAAAATTTTCTTCATATTTTGCCACTGCCATTTCAGAAAAATACAATTTTGGGAATTTCACGGGAGTTAACGGTAAAAATTCTTAATTTGCCCCGTACTGAAGTCCCCGTCGACCAGAACTTTCATCAGTCAGAATTTCTCTGTCGGGACATTGAATAGCAATGTCCCTACGACGACGAAATTTCTGTGGGGACAATAATGTCTCCATGTTCTCACGGATTTCGACGTCTATGTTACACAACATATTGCATCCGTATGATTGAAGATTCACAGGTTTCCTTATACTTTAATACAGATAATGTAACGTTTTTTGTAATATTATTATAGGCTAAGCTTAACGATCTACCAGACTTCAGCCCTGACGAATTGATCGTAAATATAATCGATAATGTAATTACTGTGGTGGGAAATCATGAAGAGAAGCGTGATAACCAGAACTACAAGACACATCAATACATTCGCAAATTTACTGTCCCTCAAGGTCTAAAAACCGAAAATGTTGCTTGGAATTTGGGAAATGACGGAGTCCTCGGAATTACAGCAGGAGATACGGTCAAGGGTGGTAAAAGTGAATGTCATTTGAATTGTACAATTTTCAAACCTAAATCTTTTTTCAAAAAAGAGTAAACTGTTATTAAAATGCTGTAAATGTCAAAGTTCCTTAGTTGTTTTTTACCTTGATAAGTAATATACTCCCAATTGTCCCATGTATTGTATTGCATAAAAGCTTTACTGTCATTTTGTCATACTAGTCAAAGGAAGTTGATCTCCCCCAATATGCACAAAAAAAGTATAACGTTAAATGTATAGTACGTTAAATGTTTCATGAGAAATGTCACATTATCATTTGTCACTGTCAGCTCTTTACCTTGATATCCATAAACTGTAAATGCTAGCTTAGTAAAAATCCATTTAACACACGCTCCGCTGTAAATTACTCTGCGGTAATAATGTTGCTTTTATAGTTATAGCAGATAAATAGACGCATAGAAAAGTTTTTATTAAATCATAATATTGTTTAGAGTTTAAATTGGTTCTAATAATGTTTGAATAGTGTTTCAATTACACACGTGTATATCAAATTGCGAAATTGTAATTATACGTAGGCTATTAAATATAGTAATTATAATTGCTGCTTTTAAAGAGTAAGTACTATATAATTCTTTATTAATTTGACAGTAATCCTTGCCCAACTCGAATCATGTAAGCAATTTGAAGCAATAGCCATATAGATTTGTCATTATTTTGAAAATTACTATTGCAAAATTACAGGAAATCATTCTTTACCAGAAATCGTGTCATCCCTATATAGTTCATTTACTCATCGCAAGCAAGAAGTATACAAGGGAAAATTGCATATAGCGAAATAACTGCATTGCTAAAAATATCTTTAATCTATTGCGATTATTTGCAGTACCTAGTCTACCTAGTGGAAGATTTGTTTATTTATATCCCACGCATCTTAGATGTTTGTATGCAGTGATTTAAAGGTACTTTTATGTAGGCGGAGGCGTATAATAGGATCAATTAATCTTGTGGCATGATGGAATTATTAGATTAACATACATAGTTAGTTCAAGAATTATTATCAAACATTTTCGTTTAAATTCATTTTAAATCACGCCTTTATTAATTTAAATACATGTATAAGATATTCACAAATCCAGTATTATCTAATATATAGGATGTTATATTATTATAGGTTACAATATTTTAGCGAAGTTCAAATTATATACCTCATTAACGCATGCTTAGTTGTAAGGTATTAAACGGTTTAAAACAGCAACATCATATAAACATAAATAATTCATTTATAGGTTAAATATTGTAATATGTACAGTACTAGTGCTATATTCAGCTACAACTATTAATACATGAATGGGCATACCTTTGCATGTAAAAAGTAATAAATAACAATCATTAACCAGTAACCAAAGTAACAATTGTTACAATATCCCCACTCATGTATTGAATGTTTTACCCAGATATTACTTTTTACATACAAAGGTATGCCCACTCATGTATTAATAGTTGTAGCTGAATATAGCACCAGTACTGTAGTAGTAAGTAAATAAATATCAAAATATTGTTTCAAACAAAGGGTAAACACGAATAGTTTAACTATGGTATATATACTGTCAAAATTTAGGACAATTAAATCCTTGTTCTTCTGTTTCTGGATACCCAAGTAATGTAACACAATCAATAGTCAATCAAATTGTATACAAATATACGATATAAATACAAAACTGATTCAAAAGGCATAGCTGCAACAAAAACAATGCGAAATAAAACGAATTAATAGCATACTACCTACCACTGCAATTTTGCGTCTAATGTATTAATACTTATTACACATTTTTTCATGCATATTCAAGCTATCAGATATACTTATACAAAGGTTACTGTATCGTAAAGCGAAACGCAAGTGGTTTAAGCATTGATGATTCATCCATGCTTCAAACAATTCAATGTCTATTATACATGTATTTTACAAAATGAGTTTTAGTGCTTCAGAGACAACATTTCTTAAAAAAATATTTCCGAGCTGTATTTCTGCAACATGCATGAATCTCAATAAGTTTAATTAAATTGCAATAATTTTCAACAAAGGATTGGTATCTTTCATTAATGCTAGAATTATGAAAAAAGGAATTATAAACTGAATATAAATACATTCGCTCAATCACTCAAGTTGTAAAATTTAATTCAAAATTCAATGTTAATTAAAAATCTAATAAATTAAAGTTTAATCAGTTAAAAAAACCTAACGAAGTTCTCATTCTGACTTCGCAGTATGTGTTTTTTCATGCGCAATCAAAGCTTCTATTGTAGCTAATTTTTTGGAGCAAAATGAACATTGAAACGGTCGTTCCCCTGTATGTATTCTTTCATGTTCTTTCAATTTAAAAGCATTAATAAATACTTTATCACAAATTGAACATTCATGGTTCTGTTCTCCTTTGTGAGTTCTTTCATGTAGTTTTAAAGAATGTGCCCCAATGAAAGTTTTCTCACAGTAGGAACATTTTAATTCCGCTGTATGCGTTTTCTTATGTAACTCTAATTGTTCTTTCCCAACGAAAAGTTTG
>JABASD010004392.1:0-15680 GCA_019776165.1 Pogonognathellus flavescens
TTGACTGTTAACCGACAATCACTGTACAAAGATCAGTTTTTAAAATTGGAGCCGTTTTAGCTTTACAAGATGTGCAATGTTAGATGACGCTACACCATAGTATTTTTTATGCAGGATTACTACAAGATATGACCTTATTTCAAAGTGTAACAGTTTGTTACTGCAACTTTTCGGTTGGTTTCGAAGTGGAAATACTAAAAAAATGAATAAATTTTAAGGAAAAATCGGTAAATATGCAGAAAATATGCACAAACCCCAAAATATGCAGAAAACATGCACTGGACCCCAAATATGCAAAATATGCCCTGAAAAACTTTTGCCAGAGTAACCACAAAGAGGTGAAACGTCGAGATCCAAAACATGAGGGTCGTACAGATGCAGAGAGAAAACATGCATGCATATCCGAGGTATAGTTATGGGTGTGATTTGGTTACCTATTTTCCTTATGATGAATGATGCTTTTCCAGTATGCAAGTATTATTACGATGATTTGTCAATAACAAAGTATCAGACAATTAGTAAATCCAAATGTAAGACAGGAACAAGCGTAATTGTATTTTGTAGTGTGAATGTTTATTTAATCGAATATTAGAGTATATTGGCTATATCACTAGCAGAGATCTCTAGAGCTCGAATCCGAAATACGAACTGTTTCTTTGTGGGGAAAATACGCCTTTTTATATCGGTCCCCAGACCTGAGCCGACGTAACAGAGAGCTCCTCAAATAACAACATTTACAATTTTGTTTAGGCATAGTAATAACTATAGGGAAACTAAATAATTACGGAATATGAATTTCGTAATAGCACAACACGAGTATTTTAAATGGATATATGTATCCACTAGTAATGGGTCATTCCATAATATCTCAATGGAATAAAATAGTATTTGGTAGTAGGAGTGCTAGTCAAATTTTATTTTCCATGAAATTACTAGTTCAAAAATAACAACAAAATTCTAGATTCGATTCCTCATATAAAATATTATTCTAGAAAATATCTTACATGACATTATTTACATTTCCCAAGAAAGTATCTAGGAGCGTGTACTTTAGATTTTATATATTTATATTGGCCCAGGTTCAGAGATCTCCTCAAGCTAAATAAAAATACTAAATAGTTTAAATATTATCATCCTAAAAATTCTAGACGATATAAATCTTATATTTTTAAATCCCGAGCAAACAGAATCGGTAAAATTTTGGTCATTTAATTTTGAAATTTAAATTTCGATTTTTCGACCAGACATACCTATAATTGCTTTTTAGAAGTTTTCAACGTCACAATCATTATTCCGTGAAATGTTTAAATATATTTTATAAATGAAAGAAACTCTACCTCAATTTTATGGAACAAGGTGTGTACGTATGATAATAATATTATTGTCATAGCCATAATATACAGTAGTTCAGTTAATATAGTGGAAAGAGTATACAGATAATTGTAGTACGCAGAACAGAATATATTCTCACTAAAAAGCGCAATTAAATTTTCGAATGAACGTTTGAGTACCTGTATCGTAAAATATAATGTTGAAATGCCTTCCGTAAATTGCTTTTTATGATATTTTTAGTTACGTACAAAGAATCTAGAAGAGAGGGGCAGGGTGAAATATTCAGCATGTGTGAGCATCGGTACTTGATGACTTGATCTATGACGTTTACATATTTATTATCTTAGTAGGAATTCCTACTGCGAACTTTTGTTTCATATTAGTAAACGTGAGTATGTGATTTGTATCAGTATATTTGTAATACTGCACTTTTAACAAAACACCTCAACATATCCCAACATAAGGCTCGCAGACTTTCGCACTATGATCTGGGAAATGAAATCAATCGTCTTTTGTGTAAAGTTAGTAATTTACGTCTGAATCAAAAGTAATAAGAGTTTTACAAGAACTGGTTTTAAGAATGAGAAGAAACGACTGGGAGAGTGCAAAAGACGTAAAACGAACACACGCTTGCAGAATTTTTATAACCTACTTACGTTTTACATTCTAATAGTTCGGTAGACATAGGTATTGGTACAAAAACGTGAGATTTAACGAAATGATTGATATCATTTTAACTAATAGCATTTAGTTTGTAGTCGGGGGATTTTTACACACATAAAGATCAAGGGTGTATCTAGGGGGGGTCACAGGGTGCCCGGGCACCCCCACCCCAAAATTTTCGGAACTTACACTAGATATTATTGAACTTTCCAAAAAAACGAGCCAAAAGTGCAAAATTTAGCTCCAAAATGCCAAAAATAGTCAAAATCTTCGCGCTGTGCGCGAATTTATTCAGTTTTTGGTCGATTTTAGCCTAAATTTCACTCAAATTTTTCGCGCTACGCGCGAAAATGATCTTTTATCCCCTTTAATTAGGGTATGAAAGTGTGGGTACCCCCCCAAATGGCATTTCTATTCTAGTTGCGCGCCTGATAAAGATAATCGCAAAATGTTGCTTGACCGCATTGATAGTTCATTCGCTATTTATTTAATTTAGACTGACACAGTCCTGGAAACCAAAGATGTTTGAATATTTATTTTTAGTCAGTGCATTTACAGTTACAGCCGCAATAATCCTAAGGTACGTAGCCTTCGCACATGAATTCAAAACTACATACAAAAAGTAAGCTCCGATTTAAATGTTTCGATTCATTCAATTATCAGGGCCGTAACAAGGCATGGCCCGGCCTTGAGGAACGTCAAACAGATTTTATTGGTCTCTCTAATAATCCGATGTATACAATACAACTTGTATTTTTCTCTGAAGTTATTAGCTTTATGTCTCTAAAAACTCATTTTAACTAATTAAGCAAAAAATGTTAGGAAGATAAAAGATAATAAAGCTATTCATAAAGTGGTGCATTTTTAAGCCGAAAAATTACCGCTAACGGCAGATTATATAGTAGAGTACGTATCACATTCGCCAACCACAAATTCAACAATAAAATGATTAAGAAAATGTGATTTTCTTAATGCGTGTTTCTGTCCACAGATTAAAAAGACAAATAATTTTTTAACACTAAAATCACCAGTTATGGAAATCAGAAAATTTTGAATTTTTCAACCAAGAAATCATTAGGAGATTGAAAGGTTTGTGAAAATTTTGCAAATGTCAGCGGCACAATCGTTAGAAGATAGAAAGCAAACAGAAAATTTATAATACTTTAAGAATTAAATTAGCAGGCAAATAAAGGAATTAAGAAAGTTTTGCATTTCCAAACCTTTGAATCATGAGAATCAGAATACTAAAGAAATTCAAAAATATGTGTATTTTTAAACAGTCCAAAATTCAGGGCACTAAATGGTGTGTGAAAAATTAGCAATTTTATACATCTCAATTAATATCACGAGATTAAATAAATTCAAGAGATTTTGTATTTTTTAACCGTCAAATATCCAGGAGAATAAATGAAGTGCGAAAATGGGACTATTTTAAGCAAATCAATTATCAGAATAGGAAAGCAGTAAGAAAATTTAGTATTTTTATACCGAAAAAATAAACAGCACATTAAATTAAGTCGAAAAATTAGCAATTTTAAACGAATCATTTAGCAGAATATAACAGGAATGAAATAAATTTTGCATTTTTAAACAGTCGAAATATTGAGATATTAAATGTAGTGCAAAATTTGTGCATATTATACAAGTATCAGGAAATTATAGTAATTTTTCAACTTTTGAATTATCAGAATTAATGGATTGCAAAAACTCTGCTTTTTTAAACAGTAAAATTATCAGAAATTTAAAGGAATATATAAAATTTTGCATATGTCAAACTTATCAGGAGATTACATGCAATCCGAGAATGTGGAATTTTTTGCAGCGTAATTATCAGGAAATTAAAATGATCAAGAAATTTTACATTGTCTATTTTACGACGATATGCCTGATTTATTGCCAACCCTCGTTGGTATTTCGACGCGCGTACTATAATAAAATATATTAGGTTGAAACTATAAGGATCTATAAAGTTTTCAGCTAATTACCAATTAATGTTTTATAATACGTTTTCAAATCAATAATATTAATAAGCAGCTGTTTAAACTTAAGCCGAATAAAATGTCGAAAAAATTAAATATCAAAGTATATCAATCCATAAGTACTAAAAATTTCACAAAATGTCTAGTGTGTATTGCATCCTGATATAATTAATAAGCAAAATAGCAATCATATTTCAGAGAGTCTAGCACGTGGCGTAACTAGAATTTTGTAATGGGTAGCGGCTACATTGTAATGGGTAATGGTAATGGGTAGAGCCGCTTGGGGGTGGGGCGGAAAACCAAAAAAACTTTAAAATTTGCGGCCGAATGTCACAAATTTTTTCTGACCACCCCTTTTTTGTAGAATCTGGGGAGAGAGCTGAAGCCTGCTGGTATGGTACCCTTGGTCGTGCACTTGATAGACTACAGCATACAATGAAGCATGACAAAATTATATTTGCGAGTTTGCGACTACGAAATTCAATTAATAAGAACATATAAACTAGAATTATTTTTGCAATTATTATATTCGAAGTAATTAATTATCTCAAATAAATAATGATTCTCCAGTTATGATTATGATGCATACAATCGCGCATACATTAATAATATACTGCCACGAAACATTCTATATTCATTTTCCCATGTTTGTAATACATTAAATTTGTCATTTAATTGTGCTTGTAATAAAAGATCCGAACGCGCATAATAAGTATAAAAATGTAATTTAAAGGATGGATTTTAGATAGCCTTTTAATTTTATTACATATAACTATATTACAACAGGAATTCGAAAATAGTTCATTTATATTGGTAAAGCAATACATTTATGTATTGATCTATAAAGAATACACATGATTTCATAGAAATAGCACGTAATATCAAACTAAGACCGGGTGATGAAATGATATCGTATGATGTAGTATCCCTTTTCACAAAAGTTCCAATTGAAGAAACTCTCTTATATATCGGACATTTACTAGCCACACAAACGAATTGGCAAGACAAATACAATCTAACAGTAGAAAATGTCATCAAATTATTGGAAATGTGCTCAAATAACATCTGTTTCACTTGGAACAATAAATATTACAAGCAATTAGAAGGAACACCTATGGGTTCACCTCTTTCTCCAATATTAGCTAACATTTTTCTTCATAAGATGGAGTCGGAACGTATAATGAAAAACCCAAATATACTAACATGGTATAGATATGTTGATGACGTTTTTTCAATAATACGTTCTCGTTTCAAAAACAAAATTCTAGAAAACATCAATACTTTTCATAACAACATACTATTTACCTATGAAGAAGAAAAAGAAAACAGATTATCTTTTTTGGATGTACTAATCGAAAGAAAATTAGATGGATCTTTAAGTCTCAATGTATACAGAAAACCAACGCATACAGATAAGTACCTCAACTATAAATCTTTCCACGCAAAAAGTCATAAGAAATCCGTAGTCGACTCATTAGTTACAAGAGCAATTAACATATGTGATGAAGACAAACTTCAAGATGAACTAGAATATGTCAAAAAGAAACTAAAATTGAACGGCTATCCTGAAAAACTCATTGAAGAAAGAGTTACATACTTAAAATCAAAAAATAATACCAATGATGAGGAAATAGGAAGATTAGTTCTACCATTTATGGGAAAAACAACGTATGAACTAACACGCTGTCTCAATTCGTCTATGTCTATGAATTTCGGCTTTCTGACAGGAATAAAGTTATCCCAATTATTATGTAATTATAAAGATAAAGTCAAATCCGAAGAGTGCGGAGTTTACAAACTAGCTTGTAAAGATTGCAATACTTGTTACATAGGAGAAACAAAAAGAAATTACAAAATAAGACTTAAAGAACACCTAGCAGACATTCATCATAATCGAACGGAAACGTCGGCTGTTGCTTTACATTATGCAGAAAATCCCTCCCACTCATTAGACACAGATGCCACAGTTTTAATTGAGAAAGAACACAGAACATTTCAAAGAAAATTCAAAGAAGCTCTATACATACAGGAGAATGGTGACACAATGAATATGGACAAAGGACTACACATTAACAATATCTGGTCATCAGTGCTTATACCACTACAAAACCAAAGCATCTAAAAAATGAATCAAATGTTACCTAAGAGATTTTAGCATAACTTAAAAACTAAAATAATCTTACAGTATCGTTTGAGACAGAAAATTGTAATTTCATATACATACAAATGATTTTTCATTTACTGAACATCTAAGATCAGTTCAAGTGTATTATACCTGAAGAAGACAGATTGTACTGTCGAAAGCTTGTGTTAAAAGTTGAATAAATTCAATAGTTATTGTGAATTTTTAAACAATGTCTACCTCGAGTATCACAAATTATGATTCTTTAAATCCTTACTATTTCTTTGTCCATTGTGATTTAAAGATAATATCCACCGAAATCCAGAAATACTAGAAATACAGGTACACTTCATGCATCGGTCTACCCCCTCCCCCTCCCCTCCGAAATAGATTATTCTGAATTGAGACTATGTGAATAATAGTTCTTTAGACAATAAAAGAAGGCGTACGTTGCATAATTTGAGTGTTGTTGTCTCAGTTTACTCTTCTGAGTTGTCAGTGACGCAGATTTGATATTCATACACTTGAGACGTCACCAGACACCACCTCCCTTCCACCACAGCCAACATTTTTAGTGAGCACGACCTCATTATGGGTCTACAATTACCGGTTCACCCCTCATTCGTAATCGTTGGATGCACTCGAGTTAATTTGGGTAAGAGTGGATCCCACAACGCCCCTCTCCTCAAATGAAATTAGGCGTAATAGAATTGTTCTGTTTATTTGCCACTAATTACAGATAATGTCACAATTAATGATCTACGACAATGAACACACAGCCAAACAATCAACTTCATGCTGCTGACACGTTCGTATGGCAAGTGCCAGGCTGCTGTAAATTAAGACTTCTACTGTACGGAGAATCTATGTGGGAAAGAAGAGAGAGGAAAAGGAGATAAAATGAGCAAAGCAACTTACGAGTAATTCTTTTTTCCTTTTTTCATCCCCTCTCCCGATTTTGCGTGAGATTTCTGCTGTGAAGGCTGCGGGGGTTCGACACATGTCATCTCCCGATAGAACATCCGATAAATACGCAATGTACGATCTTGCAAGTCTCAGTGTCTTGATTTTGCCTACATTCAATTCAGTCATCAATTTATTTTCACTTCAGTATAAATATTACTTTCACTATTGTACTGTACACAAATAATTTCTCATCGAATGCTCTTCAAATCCATTATGCAACTACTGCTAATTAATACTTCTTGTACACAAACCAAGCTAACTTGAATGCACAAGGTGTGCAAAGAGTGCACAAAATTATGGCAAATCAATTAAACTGAAAAAGTATGGAAAAATTAACTCCTCGGTAAAACTTTCAAGCGCATTTGTAAACATTATTTGTGGTTGACTTTTTGGATAAAGCATTTCTAAATTATATCGATGGACGGACAGTTGTCAACTTCTACAGAATACAGCTATTACAAATAGTCGGTATCAGTACACAAAACACAAGCATAAATATCGAAGCAGGACATAATAATATGCAGGTGCATTGTAAGTAAGTAAAGTAAGACAACCAATATTACCTAGCAAGTAAGTGGTACTTACTTACTTACTAACTTACTTGCTAACGACATTACTAACCATTGTCCTACAGGTAAATACAAGCACTTGCTTATTTCACCCTTCATTTTACTCAATAATGTTTATTATTTAGTTATGTACTCACTATCGGAGATCGAATAAACAGACATTCTTCTTCATACGACATAAGCACACTCCACATACCTAATGATGTTGCATAAATGACACTATCCGAAAATTGGGATTCTCAGATTGCCTAAATCATCTTTCGATTTTGCCGTACCAGTTAGCTTTTAGCGTTTTTTTAACTTGCTTCTAGATCG
This sequence comes from Pogonognathellus flavescens, assembly GCA_019776165.1. Lineage (NCBI taxonomy): Eukaryota > Metazoa > Arthropoda > Collembola > Entomobryomorpha > Tomoceridae > Pogonognathellus > Pogonognathellus flavescens. Next base: position 7,947 of record JABASD010004392.1, read on the forward strand.
TCCTACAAATGCTTTTATCATGCGTATTTTGAAGATTTTGGTAACAATTATTTGCTAAATACTAATGATGTTTTTAGTGAATATTTACTATAACTGCGTATTTTGGTTATCTTTAGAGCATACTTGCCTACCTAACTTGCAAGTTATTTTTGGTGCCTATTGGATGTGTGACAATAATAAGGTGTATGCACAGGTAGTAAGAAAGGAGTATAAGATCAACTCACTCAATTTGGTATCATTAGGTACATTTGGAATACAATCTCTCAATTCGGCGAAGGCATTGTTGATTGATTGTGTTCTCCTCCTTTCCTTTTTATTGGCCGTGTTTCTTCGTTTGACTGGTGGCCTTCCTGTGGCTATACAATTTCCATGACTGTCAAGTGCATTGTCGCACACTTCATCCCCACCTCTGGAAACCAGAACAGAATTTCCGTCGTGGTTTTCCTGAGAATTGTCGTAGACGGAGTAGCACGGAGAATATCTTTGCACGTAGTAATCGTTTCCTCCCCCGCCACTTCCGTAGTCTTCACTGTTGTTATTGTTCGTGGGGGTGTAGAACCCACCGCAAGAACTGTTGTAGCTGGAAGAATGAGTCGCGTTGTGTAATTCTAGTTCCGGGTCCGGAGGACTCCGGTGCACTGCTGATAAATCCATTTGCAAATTACTGCTGCTGAACTTATTATTAATGTTGTAATTTTCGTCGGCAACTATGACTCTGCTGCCAGAGGAAGGGCACCAACTCAAGTCTGTGTACATGTTCGTCGAAGACTCTTCAGACACACTGCTAATCACACTATTCATGACTTTTATTTACAACTCAGTCGTCAACACCCGCATGTTTCCGCAGCGGAACATTTTCTCTATTCTACTTAATCACGGAGAATAATTAATTCTAATTAAACTACGCGCACAGCTTGGAAAACTTCTTACGTATTACAAGAATACGTGCGCATTAACTGAATGGTTAAAGTTTAAATACTTCAATTCTCTATATAACTTATGTTAGTGCAATAAATTCTTGTCACTTTTCCTGCAAACTGAGAATTCACTTTTCTAATACGGTTAGGTTCAGACTTAAGATGATTTGAGGTAAGTAAAGTGCCCTTTAAGTCAATTTTCCTAAACGGAAGAGTAAATTACGTTTACAAGTGTCTGGACGAAGACTAAAGTTCAAGTGAGCTGTGAACAAATAAGTATTGTCACTTTGTGTAGAAGAATTGTCTCAAGTAAGTCAAGTTGAGGCTCGGCTGGCTGAAAAAGAGTCAAAATATGAGTTCCTCACACAATGACTTGATTTGGGGTACATCGTGGAAGTAGAGATAGGAAGGGACGGACTATAGTGAGTTGTGTGTTTAACTAAATGGCAGAGTGCAATATAAAAGAAAAGTAGATTTTTCTAAATGAGAAGGCGGACCACGGAGCTGAGGAAGCAGCGGAAAGATCGTTAGTTGGAGCAACTCCTCCCTTGTATTAAGAGTAGGAAATCCCATTGGACTTTGTGAGACATTACCCTCCTTTGCATTATCCGCATCACTCCAACTCACACAGAAACAGAAGATAACTGCAAAAACATCTGACTTTGCACTCACAGAGAGCTTTATACTTACTCATCTTCCCAGCTCACCATTCAAGAAAAAAACTTGTACAAATATACAATTCATTTGTATGTAATATTTTTATATATGACACAAATGCAATTAAATTAAACACAAGCGAATATTATTCTGTGCGTTGTGCGTTGCGTAGTTAGATTTATTCATGTCATTTTATCATCCATATCTTAAATTCATCCAATTCGTGTAATAAGAATGTACTGGAACTCCATGTTTATTCCCTATTTCAAAAAGCTTAGCTATAGGATTCTTACATGATTGTTGGGGGTGGATTGATAAAAGATGAATTTGTGTGAGCCATTACTAACAAACACAGTTAAGTTTCGTTGTAGTTTTGTTTGCATATTTTGTTTGCACCAATATACTGTATGAATGCTGCACAGGGGACTGATGATGGTGACACTCCTGATCAATTACATATCTGAAGGGTTAGTCCTATAATTGTTTTTGGGTTTTATTAATACAGAGCATAAATAATATGATGAAATGACTGAAACGGAAAGAGTAGAATTGTACCATTGTACGTGCTCTATTTCTTTTATTATTATTGATACATAAAATGGGATTTGTGGCAGTTGGAGTAAAAGGAGTTAATTTATTGGAGTGTACAGAACTGGCAAGTGAGTTGGTGTGTTTGTGAGATGACTGGTGGTTACAGTTACAGATATATTTTTTGCTGCTTCGCATTAAGGAAGAATAAGGAAGACGTTAAGCCACCCAGACAGCAGATAGTAGAACTGAAAGAAGAGTTCATTTTATGCATGTGTGAATGAGAATGTTTATTTCTCCTACAATTTTGTTTACATTAGCAAAGAAAACGAAAAGGAGGGTTGTGTCGTGGTTGTCTTGTTCTGTCCATCGTAATAATAACGAGCAGAGTTCAGTCGTGTAACTCTTTTTACCGTCTTCTCCACTCCTCTTCAAAAGTCTTCCTCTTACAGTCAGTATCCATTCTCCAGCACATACTTCAGACAACATTACATTCCATCTCCATTTGACACACCGTCCCTATACTATGTAGTCACTACAGACAAGAACCTTCCTCATCTTCATTTTATAAAATAGTCACACTACGATTTTGATTTCGTTTAGCCACGTTTGTAGTTTGTAGAATTCGTATAATCTTACTATTGCTGCAGTTTTTCATTTTCATTGCATTTCACAATTACATAAGACAGTTTCATTGTAAATCGCTACACGCGGTGTTGACCGGTTTATTATTACTCATTTTACAATTTTAAAGCACTTTGAAATACCTACATTAATTCACTCTCCAAATAAGCGTCATGGACGACTACTTGATTCTATGTGTAGCAAAGTTTGTCAAACAAGTGAAGCTGAATGAGGAGAAATAGTAATGAGAAGACTAGTTGAATGTTTTTGCTTAACCGATTCTGGAAAGTGACAGCTTACAAGATACATTTTTAAGTAAGATAATAGCAATTCTACGGAAACATGCACAAATAATATCGGATCGCTTCTCCTTGTTTCTTTTTCAACAGTCAAGTATCTAGTTTCTAGTAAAGTAGGGTTATACAAACACCAAGGCGGTGGTGGAGGGTAGAATTCTGACACAAAGTGAAACAGCTTCTGTCTCCAGCAGTAGAAGCTGTAGATGCAATGTTGATAATAGGTGAGCACCAAGGGTCTTCCCTTGTACTAGTTGTACTTCAATACTGCTACCATTTAATTTAACATTTCCATGCAGATCAACGTACCCCTTCCAACCAAACTTACAATTTCTTGCATTCTTACCCAAATAGTCGGTCTCATTGTTCTTCTCCCTTAAAAATGTATACAAAAACACTTGCAGCATTAAAACTATCAATATCGCTCACTTTCTTTGTATATACTTATCACTTATATTATATAGTAACTGCCAACAACACTATCTCTGCACTACCACATAAAAATGGACATATCGCACAGATAAATATATATAAATGCACAGATCATGAAATGTTTGAAGCCTTTGGTGCCTTTAGGTTAAACACACTAAAAGTACACCTCTGTTGTGAAAGAATGAGGGGATTCACACGAAATATTAAGGACAGCTGTAAAAACAAAAACATTCACACAAAATTGCATGATATAATTTATTTGTTGAAATAATAAGATGAGAAATCATTCCTTATTTAGTTGTACGTGCACCATACATATAATTTTGTAAAATTCTTGTAACATCTTTTAATCACAAGTTCACGAGATTGCTTTATTCTCCCAGACTTATTTCATTGGAAAATACTTGAATGCAGCAATAAAAAATAAGATGGGACAAGCAGTGAGATTGTAACCACCAAATCGTCTCTACGCAGTACACAGAGAGAGAGTTGCTGAGTGGAGTACACGATCATGGCGTCTCTGTCTGGTAGTCTTGGCACTATTTATCTGTAGATTGACCCATGACTTGATTGACATGACATGAGAGAGTCATTATTGCCCAACCATTCCATTATAGAAGTCTAGTCTAATTTCAGTGTAACTGTTTACTTGTTATTATTATTATTTTGTGTGTAGTGTAGTTAGTAAGTAATCTCATGTCTGTCTCTAACACAAATATTTGACACAAGCACATAGTTTTGGTTTGTGAAAACGTGTAAGTGGAAGAATACATAGCCATGGCATTTATATTGGCATACAATCCTCTGCAGCATAAACTGAAGAGAAGTTGGTGTGTCGTGAGTCAAGATGAAATCCTTTGAAAGAGTAATTCGAGAGACGATGACTTCATCAGGTGGATAAGTTGATGACATATAATTAGTGTTAAAGAATGGAAGTACACAACGTACAGGGAAATGACAGAAAATTTGGTTGCAGTTGTAAACAGTAAAGATGTCAATCATTTGACATGAATGTACAACAACTGACAAACTAACAAGTATCGCTATGTATACCTATAGAAGTAACTACATACATTTACTATCTGTTTTTGTCTTTTTGTTTGTTTTGCTCAAATGTTGTAGTATTTTCTACAATCAACAATGAGCAACACTAGAAATACACGGAGGTCTACAGTCCAAACACAGTATTAGTTGATACATTACATACCTACACTACATATAATAGTACATAGTATAATAGAAAGCCAAGAGTAGACTGTTTAGTAGTATAGATGTATTAATTTACTCATCATATCTTGGAGAGCATGTGTTAAGGCCACAGTCTAATTCTCCAATTGTTCCCGTTTCAAGTCAAATTCACAACAATGCTGAAGCTGAAGGTATAGAGACATAATATTTTAATATTGTCGACAGAGAGAGACATTAGTGTGGGGTAAAGAGACTTGTATGATTGTGAATGATGAGAATGGACTTGAGTTAAATGTTTGAGTGTGTGTGGGAGAAAGATACGTAAAGATGAATTGGACGTGTTGCTGTAGTTTACCGGAAACAGAGGCGTGTTTTCTTGGAATGACAGAGCGCTTCGTTCTTCCAATGCTTTGCTCCTTTCGTAGTAGAAATGTTGAGTTGAAGAAAAGTAGAAGATAAAAGAGAGAGAGACTCACATTGCTGCTGCTTCATTTGTTTTGCCATTCACCTTCTAATCTCACGAGAATGAAAACGAAGCCGCGTATTGTGGCTTACACATTACATTACACTTATTACCTAAACCTACAACAGACCTACCTGCTCTTTTCCACATAAAACAATGAAGGATGAAACGGCAGTCGTCGGTCCTTCTCTGTCGGCCAAACACACTCATCGCTCACTACGACTCACAACTACACACAAACATCAAACAAGCTTTCATTATTACACGCTTTCAGATTAGGCTACACCTCAGGTCATCACTGAATGGACTTTTGTAGGATGCACTCACTTCAGATTTTATTATTCAGCCCTTGAGACTCGACTGGGACAATGCATTAAAGCTTAGCCCTCCTTTTCTCTACGTGTTACTCTTTGTTGCATTAACCCACCTCATTCTCCTTCATCATTCTAAATTGTGTTTACTTTACTGTAACATTACAATGTTTGGATAGTTCAGTTACCATTTTTAATACGCTCTACTTAACTGAGACTGTACATCTCTAGTAATAATGACTAATGACTTCTTGTACTGTATGAGAATTGTGTAGTGTGTTTAAGTCGAATTTCTAGTCGTTAGTCAAACAAAGTCTGGACCAAAGTGTAGGAGGGGAATGATCGTGTCTCAGTAATTGAGGCGGATAATAACTAGCCACTCCGCTATTTCATTTTTAACTAAATAACTAGCTCCGTCTCAATTCACTTCATGTTGAAGTATTTTTGTATGCATCATTATATTGTACCTGGATTTGGATGTGCTTAAATATTACTTACTAGTGATTGGTAGTAATGGAACTAATCTCCTTGCTACTACATTTCCTAAATAATATGCGTAAAGTTCATATAATATTTATGCATGCGTAATAGTAATCTCATCAGCTCACTCACTTTTCTACGAACATGACACATTTACTTAATTGTTAACATGGAATAGCTAATTCATAACGTATGCTACTAGAATTATGTTTTGCTGTCTTTTAAATAAAGTAGCGAGTAATGTTCTCCGTATTGTGAGTAAGCACCAGCCTATAGCTATGTTATTCATTCATTGACTAGTTAGGTGCTTTACTGCAATACCAGACTGTTGATTGACTGACTGAAAATTGACCAACCATGTAGGCGACAGAATTAATTGCAGATGCAGAACAAGTTTAGGTTACGCTTACACAGCGAACATTACTATTTTATACGGATTTACTGTAATTGCAGCATAACAATATTTTAATTGTATACATACTTATGTACATACAAATGAGTGTTGGACACATAAGTTATGGTAATATTTGTATATAATAAGCCGATACACCCTATAAGACAGCCATGTCAATTTTGTATCCTTTCTACTGTATAGATGATTGCTAAATAATTGAATTAGTTCAGTTGACGTATATTACCTACTTGATATGGGAAGCACTGTAAAAGATTTGTGAACTTTGTATATAACATTTAATATAAAACAGTTTTTATTTGTATTATAGAAGACTACTGAATGAGACTACGTATGTAAGGAATGTCCTATTGAGCATACCATATCCGATATCCACACTTTACGTTGTTACGTTATGTCACACATACGTAGTATTTGATACACATACTATGACAATAAGATAAGTTACAGCAAGCTTATATCTAATAACTACCAATTTTTTTACACACGTATGAAACATGCTTAGCACATGGCTCATACCCACATTGCACGCTGCGCAGTGTTGTGTATAATGTATGTGAAGCATTAACCCTTTCATTTAAAATGCTATAAATTCACCCATTCCCATCATTCCACTTCATTATCCTGGTCATAACGCAATGTACGTACAAAAGTATGTGTAGTAGCCGAGTAAGTCTGCTCGTTCAGTAACAAAGCAAACAACAATTGTAAGAATTTAGTTATACAAATAAGTACCTCTGTCCTAAAGACGAATCATAATAATATTATACCAAGAATTTAGGTGCTGTGCTGGTGTCTAAAATTCTACACTATATCTATATACCTAGCTGGGTTTACTTGGTACGGTTGTACGTGTATGGTTAGTTAAGAATAATACGAAGGCAAATGATAATGAGTTTGCTAAATAATTACGTTGACAGTGATTTAAGTTCTGTGAGAATAGACCACAGTCAAGCATTTCTGCAGGAGTTGCCTAGTTCGAGGCTTGTTCTATATAACCGTGGTCTACACAGCATAACGTGTATTATGCAACAGCTTCTAACTTAACGGGGATGAACGAGCAACTTAATTCGGAGAGTCTACTGTGGGTATTTAAGTTTCTTGTGCGGTTTAGCCTCACCATTGTCTCACTCTGCAATTGTAAGGGTGTGAATATTCCGAATTCCAGCTGTACTAATTAACATAGAACAATTTATCTTCATTTTTAGGTATTAACATAACAAGCAATTATCTCAATTATACAATTGAATCTACATAATTGCTGCACCTAACCACACATAATAAGTCATTTTAGTAAGAGAAACAATAAGAAGCTTATGACAAAGCCGTGACCTGCCTGTATGCAAATGACACTGACTTCGTTATGCTATGGAACTGTACTGTAATGGCTTAGATGACCGTTGACTGTCTATGGACGGTTTACTAA
>JABASD010004393.1:0-15676 GCA_019776165.1 Pogonognathellus flavescens
GGTCTTATAGAAACAGGGATGATGTCCGTCTGTCTGTCCGTCTGTCTGTCCGTCTGTCGTCTGTGCACAACTATCCTATCGGTCTCTGTACATTTGTTACAGTTTGTAACAGTTTATTATAACATATTATTGACTATCAATGTAATGATCTTATGTAAATAATGTCTAAGTAAGATTAAAACAAAATGCACAAATGCATATCGGTAAAACTACATAGTATATGTACTTAAACTCAAAACTAGAGTTGGACTATTCTTATTTTCCGCATTCCACAGCCAGTTTAAATAAACAACAAACAAAACAGAAGTTTATTGAAATAAATCATACAAACTTACTTTGTATTTAATTCATATACTATAATATCAACCTATAGAGTGAAATGAAAAAGTCAAGAAGAGATTTTTACCTGAACTGTCAAAGCGATGTACTAATGGATTGAAGATTCTGCATACATTAGCTTTAGTTTATTCAATTATCCAACCAACAGCTAATCCAGCAAATGTGTTTATGGAATGCTAAGAATCTTCATACTCATCTTTCAGAAGTCAGGGACAGATCGCAAGAAGAGGAGCAGCAACACTCAACACTGTCAACATCAACCGATCAAATCAAAACCAGCAGCCGCAACCTAAAGGTAAGAAAAAGAAACTCAACTTCAGTTGTTTTGAATTTGATTGAACCAACAAACTGTGATTTAATTATTGATCTACTTAAATATATAATTGTTATTCAAATAAATTAACAACATAGTATTGTATAATTAAAAACCACATAACTTACCAACCATCACAGTCAAAACATCTATCAGATCTTTACACTTTCCTGCCACTGTTGACTGTTCACAACTGCTAACTAACAACAAATGGCAAACATGTTGGTATATTTATTATTTAACCTTTTTGGATAAAATTGTACCCGATCTAAAGATGAATTATCTCGTTCCCTGTTTCATTTGTACCCTGTGGAAGAGAATTTTTATAAATAAAAACCGAAGAAATAATATGAAAAGAGCAATACCAAATACATAGAGATATTCTTAGGCCGAATCCCAGTTTAAAACTTCCTAGCGGCATTTGTGTGCCTTGCGATGCCCCATTGTGTATTTATTTGCTGTTGAAGAACATTCGGGTATTTTATCTTCGCCAATCTTATTTCTTATGTAAACTAAATCTTTTCATGAAAAATGTTTTTCTTTAATAGGAGAAATATTTAAATAGGAGAAATATTTTGAAGTACAGCACAAATCGTGAAAATGACCACTATGACTGTGGCATTAACGAAAGGGGCTCTTAGAGCAGAAATGAAGAAAAAACTTGCTGCAATGACAATTGAAGAACGGGCAAAACAATCAAGCACCGTAACTTGTAAGGTGGGTGGGTAATTAAATTAATAAATAGAACTCAAAAAGTGTTTCAGATTTGTTTAAGATAATAATACAATTTCTTAATGGATCTACTTAGATTTTACAGAGTAGCTTCTACAGAAACAGCGAAAAAGTGTGCGTTTATCTGAGCATGGATCATGAGGAAATATCCACACAAGAAATACTGAAAGATATTTTCAGCACCAGCGGAAAGCAGTGTTTCGTACCAAGGTATTACTGATTAAACTGACCTGGTTGATTTACGGATTGCTTCTAAAAATAAATCAATGTAATGTATGTATATAAAGATACACCAAGGAAGGTATGGAAATGCTGAAATTACATTCTTTGGAAGACTACAACAGCTTACCCGTCACAAAATGGAACATTAAGCAACCTAGTGGCAGCGACAATAGAATAGAGGCTTTGAAAGCTGGTATGCGGGTTATTTATCAATTTGAAACTAAATTAACTATATCATAGTAGTAAATGCACCCTGAATTTTATTCCTCTAATCGTATTATGTATTATGATAGAGAGAAAGTGACATGAAAGATATATTCATAATGTGGTATTTTAATCGCTTAATTACTTTCTTGGTTTAGGCGGATTGGATCTAATTTTGGTACCTGGTCTTGCGTTCACATCCGAGGGACATCGCCTTGGTCGCGGAAAAGGATATTATGATGCATACTTGCAAAAGTGCATAGAAAATTGTAGCAAACCACCCGTAACTATTGCCCTTGCTTTCAAGGAACAAATCGTAGATTCAATTCCTACGGCTGAATATGATGTACTCATCAACCACGTTTTTCATGGCTGAATATGAAAGATTTAAAGCAGAGACTGCCATGCTCTTGCACTTGATATATACATTGCTTATTTCTTAGGATTGCTGTAAATTCGTTTACATTTGGTTAGTATGTACTTCCAAGTTTAAACTGACAATTTATATCCACCTACTTACTTTGTGCAGATTTGTACAGGATTCTTGCGAAAGAAAAGTTTGGTTCATAGCACTTCTACTGTTGTGCGTCATTTTATGTAAAAAAGTACTTTGTATCTTCATGCAAAATAGCTCACTTTAAGAGTACAATTAATTGGAAGTTACTTAATTCTGTTGAACATTCCATTTGTCCTATTATTTGTACCGTGATAAATGTAATCCTCATTTCAATGCTTGATTGTAATGTAAATATTTTATATGATTTGTAAACAGAAATATTTTGTAGTTTAAGTAGGTATTGCAATTAATATTGTATTTCTTTAATATAAATTTAATTATTTACTGGAAGGAAAGTGCAAACAACTAACACTGTTTTAAGGGAATCGGTACTGTACTACATATATTATAGCTGGATTTTAATGATGTATCAAGCTTGCCAATAATTTTTCATAATTTTCAGTAATGAGTGTTCGGGTATATTTCTGTGAACGGATTATATAATGTCAGGTTCAATATTTTTGATTTGTAATATTTTATGAGTCTCTCCACTTTCATTTCTTGGAAGCTCTTCAATCGTTGTAGTAAATATGTGCACTTATCCCAAACCTTTATGATGTTCTTAGGTTGATTTACTACTATAAGTCTAATGAGTAGTTAGTTATAGTTTAAATGACATAGTGACAACCTTCATTAAAGGGTGTGTGCAATGACAATTTATGTGCCTCTTCTGTTCTGTATAATGACATGACACTTATGCATTTGGTAGTAAAGTAAAATCATGATCTCAATAATAGTTTGAGATTTGCCAAGTAATAGGACGTGTTTCTAAAAAAGATAAAGAGAGATTCTAAAAATAAAAACCAACTCTGAAATATTCTTAAGTTCAATGATGGATGGCAATGACATCCATTCGCTAGTAAGGTTACATTTTGTGAGTAGGAGCTAAAAGGTTAAAAGACTTGTCGGTTTATTCTTAACCCCGGGTATGATCGTATACAGATAAAAACCATTAACTTTTAATATCCCTGCTAAAAATTTGACACCTATTGACAAATGGTTTGCACAGCATTAGTGCAACTGCAATGCGTGCAAATCAATAGCATTTGATACATGAAATAATATTCTGTACAAAATATTGCTTTTGTGGAGTGCCTTCGAACAGAAATGATGTTTCCTTAGAATAATTGTAATAAAAATTGTACGTTGCACGTTATATGCACATAAATGGATTTCTGCAGTCTCTAAAAGTATTTTTTATCATGCCATCTTGTAAATTGAAGATAAACACAATTTTCGAAAACAAAACTTTCATTTTAATAATTGCATTTCATTCATTCCGAGGAAATTAAAATTTCACAGTTAAGGAGAAGTGAAAGGACTGTTTCTTGGACCAATTCGAATGGATAATATGAGTTCGTTAACTTATAATGAAGGCGTGGAGAAAATCGTCTCACAATCTGAAGTTGTACATGTATATATAATATTACTTTATAAGTGATTAATTAGGAACAATGGGGAAATTACAGTTAATGTCTTTAGTGTTTTCCTTAAAAATAATGTAGTGTGAGCGATTATTTGAATTTGCAGTTAATGACATTCATTTTAACTATTTTCATGTCGCCATGAAATTTTCTTCCGGTAATTGAAAGTTTCCATTGCTGAGCAAGAGAAGATTATTCGAGCATTCGTCTTCAACTCCTTTGCCTAGACCCATTCTCCGTATTGCAATTATTGCATTCACTGCTTTCACCCATCTCCTTTTCACCACATATCGTTTCAGTTTTCGAGTATCTAGACGTACTTCCCGATTATTGCACAACCATGGATGGTTAAGACACTCGGATCCAGGGCTCCTTATCCTAAGTTTTCCCACGAATGAAAACAATGTTGGTTATAATATTATAATATGATTGCAGTTTAACAGTAATCTTCCTCTATTTCATAATTTATGTACGTATATGACATTTACATCCAAACCAACATATTATTCACATACATTGTTTAAAAATACATTGTTAATGATAATAGTGTTTCACATTCACAGTTTGTACAATTTATCAAACCTTATGTAAAAACTGGCTGACGACTTCATCGCCAAAGTTAATGCAAGCATGCCAAACTTTTGAAAGCAACTCAATTGCAAAAAAACGACCATGTAAAATGCAATAACAGTTTTCCTGTATTTAAAACCATGTAAAATAATGACATTTTAAATGCAACCTCATAAACAGTAAGTAAGTGTTAAAGTTCTGCATTTAGTTTCTTCAATATTCTTAAGCGAATGATTTCAATAAGTTGAAATGGTTACTTAACTATAAATTCTCCAGTAATTCGAACCGGTTTCCATCAGAATTGTGTTTTTTTTGCATTTTTTAACTACAAACTAATAGGAGTCCTTATATTGAATAAGTAATTTTTAAAGTTACAGTTTCATGACATGACAGAACTATTTATTACATTTTTTAATAAACGATTTTTTATTTTCTGCTACAGGAGTATAAATTCTGACTCTAATGGAAGGCCACATTCATTATTCAGATAACGGATTAATTTAAATACAAACATTATTGCTTAATTGCTTATTATTTCTACCAGTACGTTCTCGCACTAACACACAATTATTTTGTGAAGATCACAAGCGTAAATATTGACAATGATTTGATTCACGCATTGTAAACGATATTAATGTCTTTATTCGATAAGTGGTGTACAATAATTCACATTGGCTCTACACAAGGAGAAAACCCTTCTAACAAGACATCTCCTATACAAATGCGTACAACTAATAACTCTAAAATTGTTACCTATACAACTTAAGTAATGTAATGTGCAAGTGTGGAGCAACACACACACTGACACTCACCTCTTCTATTTCTATCCTATAAGGCATTTTCCACCTCATCTGAAACTCGTTGACAATTTTTTTCTAAACATTCAAGCTTCCTTAATTCATTCGGTAAATAAATGTCGTTTGATTGTCTCCTTATTTATATAAAGCGTAGTTTGCGTATGTATGGACTCTTATTTCGATGTTAACAGTAATTCATTATAATATAATAACTTTAATAACATACCTCTCTATACGTAGAAGAACTAAGACACTAAAGCAGTGAACAGTCTGATTGATAACATCGTATGTAATAATGAATAAATTATGTTAAAAAAGGATATAGCGAAAACTTGAACAGATGTCTATCGCCATGTCTCATGTACATGTTCTTCTCTGTGATGTTCGTTTTCAATCCTAATTTACTTATTATTGCTATATATGGTTATCGATAATACATTCATTACCTGAATAGGTTTACATGTAAATAATAATACGGGTTTCTTATATAATTCCAGGTGTAAATTCATCCTCGATGTACATCTACACCAAACTTCTTTATCAGGCAGGTAACTAAATAGTAAAGTACATCAATATTGATTAACTAATTCATAAGATATCTGTACATTGTTTGTTATATTATAGATAAGGGTGACATTGTGTATGTTTGTATTGTGTATATACCAAAATGGCAATTACTTATGCTAACATTATTAAACAGTAGCTATATATAAGTATATAGGTAGGATGATAATAATATTTGAAATTGGCAATTAGAAATACTATATAGGTAACAACTGGCAATGCCACCTTGATTCTGTAATTAACTAACAATAATACAGAAGAGTTTCATTTCATTTAGAGCTTATTGGGCGTTTACTTCACTCCACGAGCATTTTCGAAGAGTGTTGCACTGCTTCTTCATCATCTCAAGCTCTTCGTGGAGTTGATAGGAATAGCGACGGATTTGACTGACTAAGTTAATGCCACAATCAATGTTGCTTCCTTGACTTGAGAGCGGAGACAAACTGCGGTTACTACTGCTACTACTGCTATTCGAATTACTTGTAGAGTTAGAGCTACCTTTATTATGATGTGTGACATTAATACATGAGCTACTGTTTTCGTTGTGTTCATCTTTGTCAGACTCACTTGGACAGAGATGTGTGATAATCCCTCGAGGGCTATCAAATATATAAGGATTATCTGTGTATCGACAAACGAATTCTCTGAGATGATCCTTCGTCAGGTCTAAACTAGGTCGCTTTTCCAACAGTTGAACGGAAGACAGAAGATGAAGAGTTCGAGATGGATTGTTGCTGTTGTTGTTAGCCACAGTGACTGTATCGTTATGATCTGAATCTGAATCATTTTCAATGAATGTGTCCGAGCTGCTCAGTTTACTAAATTCTAAATCAGTAGGAGATTCGCTTTTGAGCTCTGTCTCCTCCGTGTCAATATCTACACAGCTCAGGTCTGTGCTACAAGGACTACTATCTCTAATGGGAGAAGGGGACTTGGGACGAGGCTTAGGTAAAAGCCATGGATGTTTAAGACACTCCCTTGCTGACATTCTTCCCCTGCGCAACATAAATCAAAACACAAGCAATTAGTTTAATAGTTTAGTTAGCAAATGAAAATACTTTATTATTTCTGGTCCCTATCCTAATGCATAGACTCATATTCAATATCATTATTTCTACGTCGTTGTCGTAGATAAACATTTGTTATATGTAAGTCAATGTCAATGTGTGAAATACGAATGTTTTTTATTAATTTGTCATTTTATTAAAAATAATATATACTGCTGAGTGAGACTGAGAGAACATTAAAATTCCAGCGCTTACGAAGAAACACAAAGTATTTAAACAGAAAGCACCTTCAAACTAAGATTTGTGAGACAACATAAGTTCTTAAGCCATACAAATTATACAAAGCATGGACTACAGCTTACTAATTTCCTCTACTGTATATATTATAGGTTATGTGTACGACCTGTTTTTTTAAAACACATATATACACTACAAATGCAATAATTTCATTTCATAGAAATAGATTGTCATCCGAATGCAAATTAATAATTCAATTACGTTAAAAAATAATGTATATTTGAAATAAGTAAATGCAATTATACCCAATTAATTTTAATATGTACAGTGAGAAAAGACAAATCGACTCACGTGTGGATATACTTAGACGCAGTGTATAATTACTGAAGTATGACTTTCAAGTTCTACATAATATTTACTTGGACTGAATTCTACTTTACATGAAACGATTGCACATAAGATGTATACTGACTGCGACATTGACTTTAGCCTAGCTCTATTGAGAAACATTTACTACGCAGTCGTTTGCATAGAAATGTCTCACACAAGCCAAGAAGAAGATTACTAATAAACAAAGATAAATGAAGGCGGCTTAATGTATGTATGGAAAAACAGCTGAATAAGTACGGTATGGAAATAGTATTCATATATAATATTTGTTTACCTTTTGTTTTTTGTCAGCAGCTTGGAGATGAAATCTTCTGCCTCTTCAGAAATATCATCAAAGCATTCATCATCGAAATCGTATTTAGCGATGGTTACATTAGCCATGGTTTCTATATCTGTTTCCCCCATAAATGGAGATAAACCTGAGAGCAATACGTACGTGATGACACCGATTGACCACATGTCCGTTTTATAATCGATTTCATCAAAGTTTACAACTTCCGGAGCAACGAATTCTGGTGTCCCAAATAAAACCTATCAAAAAATAATATTCTTCAGATTACACTTGCACACATAAATGTATTTTTACTTCGACTTCCACTATTGACCGAGAATATGGAAATAATACTTAGTGTTGCTGAGCTTCATGTTGTGAATATCATCAGGAACATAAACCTTCGTTACATGGATCCAAACATCCACTAACACAACTGAAGGTTTTTTGAAGGTTAGTATTAGCAACAGCAACTACTGTTATATTAGGCGAACATAATTGGATTGTTCTGGCTATAATGCGACGTAACTAAATACAAAGCGTTTCACTATTCACGAATGAATTAGAAAATTAGAATCAAACCTGGAGTTTCTTTGACGGATCGTAGAATCTTGCTAAGCCGAAATCAATAATTTTAATGCGATTTCCACTTTTCGAAAGACACATGACATTTTCAGGCTTCATGTCAAGATGTAAAATGTTCTTGGAATGTATATACTCAATGGCTTCGCAAATCTGGCGAACAAAGACGGCACATGCACGTTCCGTCAGAATGAATTCATCCTGAATTACTCGATCAAATAATTCACCTCCTCCGACCCTGAAATAAGAACACTTATCATCAGTTTTTTTGATTTTGTAACCAGAAATAATGCAAGCACGAAATTAACTTTCCTCCTTTCACATTTCAAGCAAAGGGCAAATAGAAAAATAGTGCGTTTACATAAAAAACCACACGGTACTGTTTCTACATGTGTATAAACACAGCAGTTGGAACTTGGAAGATTTTCTTTTTAAAAAATGTGTTAACTAGGTATATAGGCTTTGTTTTAAACGCTTCATTCATTTCGATAATATTGCTTGCAGTAATCTTGCTAACTGAGCTAAGCCAGCAAGATTTTAACAGTGAAGTGTGTATAGAGTTGTAGACGGAAACTACTAGAACACTGCATAGAACACAGCGAAAGAATGTGCCAAATGCTATTTCTTTGGCTGTTTACCAAATTACATGTATTCAACGAGTTTCAAGTCTGAAGAAAGAGTCGTGCAGAAAAGATGTATTCAATTTCAATTTCAGCTTACATTTCAAGGATCAAACACATCTCCTCGTTTCTGATATCTTCTATGGCGTCAAACAATTGTATGACTCGAGGATGCTGCAACTTTTTCATGATTTCTATTTCTCGCTCAACATTGCGTCGTTCTTCCTTCCTTATCGTCGTAACCACTTTAGCAGCCAACATCAAACCCGTGTCTTTGTCTTTACAACGATACACACGACCGAATTTTCCGCTGTTTGGAATTCAAATAAAAAATCAATTATATTCTTTCCATCTTTCCATCCTCCCAACATTCTTAACTTCTAGAATTACCAGCTCAAAAATAATTACACACAACACAAGTTAGCTTGCATGTCTTTACAATTCTGTGTCTGGAAGATTTTCTGTCAAGTCTACAGGCAGAAAACAAGTGTGCCGTGTTTTCTTGTCATGTAGCGTCAGTTGCTTTATAACAACGTCCGTCTGTGTGTCTCTCTATCTGCCTGGCCAAAATCGATCATTTTGGACAAGAATGGCACAATAGACCAAATTTGATTATTTGGGACAAATAGTGGTACAATGGGATAAATTCTACGTTTTAGACAAATAGTAGTGTTACAATGGGTTAAATTCGATTATTTTGGACAAATAGTACACAATGGGACAAATTCAATAATTTTCAACCAATAGATTCTAAATTTTGATTACAATCATAAGCTTGACAATCTTTTAAAATGATTTGTTTTTAAATTTGTTAAAGATATTTGGACTTTTTGACTGCTTAAGTATTGAATTGTATTTACTGCTCTATGTGTACATTTCACGTCTCATGTGTAGGATTTTGAAACAAGCTAGCAATATTCATATAGGGTCAAAACTTGAGAAAATGTTGAAACACTATTTGCCATACATATCGTAATAAAGTCAATAATGTTAAAAATAAAGCCAAGGTTTATTTAGCTGTATAATAAACACGATGGTTGAAGTACAATAATTTGTTTTAACTCTCTCGTGGCATACATACACGCGACGCAGCACGATGTAAAAGTTTATGGATACAAATTGCAAGTTGCAATATTGCAAATCAATCCTTTGATTTAGCCATGATGTTTGTGCTCATTCCACACGTTTCGTATTCCTTTTAGTTTGTGCAGACTTGGTCTGACTAATACATATTCATGACAATTAACAATGTTTATTATTAGTTTACTTACCGGCCAATTTCTTCTAAAACTTCATAGGCTTCGCGAATAGAAACATCTCGCCTTGTAACCACATCCCGATATGGAAACGTCTGTTGCACTTCTGTGTAATATATAATAACCATGCAACATAAATATTAATTTTAACTTGTACAAAGTTGCATTAATATGACTAACATTGTACCAAATAGAATTACAGTCTAAAAACATGGTCGAAAAGCTGAACATTCATTTTTACTGTAATATTAGCAAACCATAATCTTAATATATGAAAATAAATTAGCCACTGCAGTGAAAAGCAATTAAGTGGGTTTCTATTACATGGTCAAATATTAATCTCTCAAGTACTCGTGTTTCTGATTAAAATATTTTGTTTTAAGTAAAATATAATTATAGTTCATGAATGGAGTTTCTGTCAATTCCACTAAAACGAAAAACATTACGGCTCACTCTGTAAACTTTTTAATCTTCATTCAGTATCGCACACATAATTTAATTGCAACACAAGCCCCTATATTATTATGATGTAAGAAGTGCGTGTAAAATGTTTCACCTCATTTTCCTTTCAACTTCAGAGTTAAGACGTTCAATCAGTAGTTCGTATTACAATTAGACCACAAACTTAATGTGTTTACTATTCATATAATATGCCTATTGTTGTAATACTGATGCTATATCAATCAAGATAGTAGTGTCTAGTGCGCGACATCAAAACGGCATAAAATAATTTCGCTTACTTACAAAAGTCTTAAAGGAAACAATTCATATCTGTCTATTTATATCTTGAACACACACATACATTGCGTAAGAACTTACACCACCATTAAAATTATTTGCCTTTCATTTGTATTTTACTTACTCGTAATCTTTTACGACGGCAGATTAATGTAGCTTGAAAGTTTTACAATATATTATACAATGAAATAATCGACTGTTACATAGCCATGCGATTACTTTTACAAAAAGGAGGTGTAGGATCATGAAAGAGTGCAGGCTTTGAATAGGTACAGCATACGGCTCACACAAAATAACACAAATTTGAACAATCACTTTCCATTTTCATGTATTTCTTTTCAACTATCTGCTACTAACTTTGGAATTATTCAGTACAAGTGTAATACTAAATGTGTATAAGTAAATCTGCCTAAGTAACATAATATGTGTGCAAA
The DNA here is from genome assembly GCA_019776165.1 of Pogonognathellus flavescens. Taxonomy (NCBI): domain Eukaryota; kingdom Metazoa; phylum Arthropoda; class Collembola; order Entomobryomorpha; family Tomoceridae; genus Pogonognathellus; species Pogonognathellus flavescens. Next base: position 11,257 of record JABASD010004393.1, read on the forward strand.
TTTTGTTCTCTTCCTATTTTAAGAGTAAACATTGTTTATCTCCTTTCTTTAAATTTATGCTTAAATTAATCATTTTAATTGTACAATCCTTTTCCACATAATGTATGTAAAACAAAGTCTACAGGATTCGAAATCAGCAAATTAAAATGCACATCGTTACATTTTGTCTCATTTCCATCCTTCTAGTGACAGATAGCTATTCCGCTTTGAAGAGAGAGCCTCTTGCTGATAAGATCCTTTCAGAAAAATTGCAATAGTGCAAATCACTTTTACATAATTAACTGCGGACGTTAAACGAGCATGTGAAACGAATCATTCAAGACACACAGGAAATTGTTCGGAGAAAACATTTCTAGCAGAAGCAGAAAAGACACAAAGGAAAATAATAACTTACTAACGAAGTCCATATACAATTTCTGCTTGGAGAATTCAATATCTACAAGCTTATTATACCACACACAGAAAAATACTTTGCTTTGATAACGTGGCATCGTATTACCCATTATTTATCGTGCTAACATGCAAAGAAAAGATTGGAATTTGGTTTTTCTCATTGTGTTGTCCTGTTCGCTGTGTGTGTGTTTCTCTGCAAATTATTATAATATGCTTGTTTACCCATACAACAAAATAAACATTTTCTTGTGTGTGCTCACTACTAACCTAGACAATTTTATTATTATTATTACATTATTATTGTTATTATTATTACCGCCTCTCTGTAAGTGAGCAGAGATAATAAAATATACTCCATTTATAATAATTGCAACATCATTAACATTTCTATATTTGCGTGTGTATTAAGTTTAAGTACTTAACCAAGTACTTAAACTTAACAAAGTGAGATTATAACTTATTATGGCACTCTTTTACATGTTGCACATCCTGGTCATCATTTCTTACGCAGTGGGAATAATGTACAGAGATATGGAGAGTAAGAAAAATCACATTCCACACTTCGATATATACACATTCATATAACGTATTTATGTACAAGTTCTTTCTTTTACGTTTGCATGTTCATCAAGTTAACTATGTATATAGCATAATAGCTAAAAGCTTGCCATGAGATTGTTAGACATTATTACATGAGTACAGTTCATGCAATATTAACAGAACATTGAACACAGTGATGTGAAATGGGGCACTGTAACATATGCAAAGTAGTTTTTGCAGTAAACGCTACATAAATTTTTTACTCCATGGAAACTGCATGTGTACATGTGGTGTACCTTCATAATAAAATTGAAGCACACTTGGAGCAGAAGAGTGTACTAAAAATACATACTAGTCAAAATAAACTATGTTAGGTATGCTATAAGTTCATAGGTACTAAAAATCTAATTTTGTTCGTATTTGTTTTTACCGTACATTTCATATTTTTAATGTTCGTATAGAATTTTCCATCATTGTTGGCCTTCAATTAGCAACAGTTTAATTTTGATAGTTCCTACAACTTTGATTTCTTTTTATTGTGGACAGAAAATATTTTGGGAAATTCTAAAATCTTAATACATTAGATTTTGTACATATATAGTAACATGAAAATGGAGAAAATTAGAAAATACATGACGGCAGACAGACTTTTCCCTGATACTACATAGGTGCCTATAGTGCCTCATTCTGTAGCATGCATTTTTTTGGCATGAGTTGTTATGTGTGTTATAAATTTAAGTAAAGTAGTTGGGAAAGAATTTGTCTGCAAGTACCAGTTAAGAGTCTCTTAATTGATATGTACTCTCTGTACAAATTATTAACGGATTTAAATTTTTATTTTTACTATTATTATTATTATATAACATGTCTTTAACCATAGGTCAGTTTGCATTAGTATTAGTCATCCTTAAACTATTCGTACGAAAGTACGTAAGGTTTAATACTATTAAATTTGTTTACATCATCTTAATCACCTGCATTGGTTATGAAGTGACGTTGTGCCGAAGATGATACATACAAGAGATAATTTAATTCTAATAATGCTATTACGTCGTATATTAACGCAACTTTGTAATAAAGGCAACGCTGAATAATATAATGTGAATTATTACATGAACTGTGAGTATGACCACCTCCCACAAACATAAAATTAGTAATAAAGACACAATAAAGCAAACGAATAAAGCAAAGTAACAAAATACCCCACTACTTCTTAACTTGAATTTAAACTAAACTAATTGCCAAGTACATTACACACATGCATTATGTAATTTTTAGGCACCTAGGCTGATTTATAATCACCATGATATATACTAGTCCACAGTCCACGTTCATATTTGAACTAATGTTCGTTTTATTGGGTGTTTGCAAAAGTCGTCCTCGAGTTCGCATAGCTTATAGGTACACATTATTATCTTGTGTTATATCTTGCACTATCTGATACAGATAATATTTATTACATTAGTAGTTGATACAAATATACTCATAACAACGGGTACAGAGTTTACCAGTTTTTTTGTGCTAATAATAAAGTGAGATTATACTGCTGTATAATAACTGCTGCAAGTGTATTTGTATTGTGAACATAGTCATACTGACTGACTGAAATGTTTTATTGCTGTAGATATTATTAACCCTGGTGCCCATGACCAGAAATTAATAGATGCTGTCTGTCATTAGAATACAATACGAAATTGCATGTCACATTCGCATCTCACATATACAGATGTATATTTGTGTGTTAATTTTAAGATTCCCTTTCGTTCGTTTTATGTGCTGCTCTTTACGACTATACATGACAAGACTACAATCCATTTATATTCTGCAAACATCTAACACAGAAAAACAATTTGCTAATCCCTTAATGCATTTTAACATGATAAAAGGATAAATCATAATTGTCAATGTGACCCTCTCTATCATCTATTGAGACCGTGGCAATGTGAAATGTGAACGGTCCATTAAGCTTTTATCAGTTTTCTGCTTTTAGTCGTGTACAATTTTAAAATACATATAGTATCTCAGTATAAAATTATATAGGCATATAGGCATTGCCGTCACTATTGCGTTTGATGCACAGCATAACGTGAGAATGCTAAGAATGTGTACGTGTGTATTTTTATTACGCTGGGCTGACGAAGATAAATATTATTAACGTAGTTTAGTTACTCTTTGAAATGCCGTATTATAAGATTTTTGATGATAAACATTATTATAGGTAATAGATAATTATGTGCTATTTGTATGTCCGCTATTTTTGCACTCATATATTCAAAGCCATTCATGAACGTATCCTCCAAGATAAGAAATATGCTTTATAATTAATACCTAAAGTATTTTTGTAAAATAATTATTTCTAGTCCAAAATTAATTAAAAAATATGTACTCACCGTCAACGGGATCGGATTCGTCTACTATAATCATCGTTGCAATTACTTTCCTGTAAGAAAAAGAAAAAACACAATGGTTAACCACTCCTTATACTCTTTTGACAATAATATTATGACAATTGACCAATGTATTTCATACTACAATAAAAGGCATCGACGAAAATGCTTTCAATACTCATCACTTTTGAGATTGACAACTATCATATAAAAAGTAAACTAATAACATAACACAAAATACTAACAAAACAAACTATTCTTTAAAACTATGATGCATTAGGGTTACAACTAATAAATAAATGTGCAACACCTTTCTAAACTACAGTGTGAATAGTCGCAAAAAATCCCAAGAATTAAATGAAAACTGTTGAGGAAATGAAACTTCTTTTGTTGAAACACTTAAAATAATAATTACCAATTACTCTGCCAGACAAATACACATTAGTACCAATTGTAAGACAGACGACGAACCAAAAAGTTCTGAAGAACTGATTCAGCTTTTAAATGGTCTGATTGGTGCGCTGACACGATAAAATAAAGAAATGAAATCAACCAAGATGTTTTATGAATTTGTTGTTTAGATTTTTAGAGAGCAGCACTTTTGTTTTGTTCGTATAATATTGCTCTTAAAAAAGGGTAATAAAGCTCGCTTACTTTACTTGATGCACAGTAAAAATATCAGTCTCAGCTCTAAATACTGAATAAAAGTAGTTTTTTCACTTGAGAAATAACTTTCGGTTAAGTACAAACAAATGCGTGTAATTAGAAAATTACATGTACTGTGAAGCAATAATGGTAGGTTATTTTTGTCTACTCAATGCATGTTGTCCAGGAAAACTGAAATTCCAACGTACAACACTTTCAGATGAACACTAACAATAAGCGACGTTTATCAAACCTATCTTTGTACTATCTGTGTTTACATTAACCAGGCTAATTCGAACTTCGCAGAAAATTCTTGTGGTTGTATGTGGCTTTGTTCACCATGTACAAATAGCAATATAAAACGTAACTATTTAATAGTATTCTATACTCTATAAATTTAGTACATCTCTGAATGAATGAAGGGTGCGTAGAGAATCGTACAGCGCATGTCTCAG
>JABASD010004394.1:0-15673 GCA_019776165.1 Pogonognathellus flavescens
GTAAAAACAATTTAATGTAACACCTGTTTGATATAGTATATACATTGGTACCCCCCATCCAATTTTATTTACACAGTCGACATTACGTAAGCGAAATGTTTATATTCAACTATGTAAGTAAATTGTATAAAATTCATACCGACATAACCGCACGATTCGTGAATAGGCTGTCCAAATACAGAAAATTTTCGGATGGAGAAAGTTGTCAGCAAAGTGTGGTATTAAGTAAACTGGGAAGTATTTCTTAACATATAAACACCGTAAACGCACGTGCTTATTTTATTTATAGTCTAGATGTAAATAGAAATGAATGTGTAATAGTATGAATAAAGTTTTGCACTATGGTGAAAGTGAATTTCCTTTTTGCACAAGTATGTAGTAGAAATGTTCACCTAAGCAGTTTACGCATTACACTTTTGTATTCTGTATAACCAACCAAATTTTGGGGAATGATTGATGTGTATTTTAATGTTCAAATAAAATTAGAACTCTTTATTCATTAGTATTACCAAAGTACTTCCAGGTTCTATCTGCTTTGGTATTACTACCAAAAAGGATCGGAACCTACTAAATATATCTCAAGGCAATATTATTTCAACGAAGGAATAATTGATTTACGTCGTAAATGAATTTATAATAATAATAAAAACGATTGTGTTCAATTTGTAGCTTTCTATGAAATGAAAGATCGTTTTAAAAATTTGTACATATCTTTTCGTATTTGTACCAGAGATTTGGAATTTTTGTTGCACTAGTTGCAGAGTGTGTGTTTACTTAAGTTGTACGATATTGGGACTAACATGGAATAACTGTGCCCAAAGAGAAATACAACAGACAAAAACATTTGTTCCGCATGGTCTTTTCCTGGTTGTTTTCTGTGGATACCAGATTCTTATATTGGCTACGTGAAGTAGTCGTAAAACAGAATACAATGATACTAAAACCAACCTTTGGATAGGATAGTAATAGTAAAAGTATTATAAACACGCACATACTACATTTTGCAATGAATGAATAGTATATAAAGTAAAGGCAGCTTGTTATGCAATAATCGATACCGGGCTCTGCGCTGTACACTTTGAGCCACCACCTCTAAATTCAGACCTTTCTATAGGATAAAAAGGACCCTGCCTTCAATCTCGTCTAAAGTGTTTATTGCCTTTTGGCCAACAAAAAAAGTATGACTAAACTATTCTTTTTTGACTCGACTTTACTTGAACCACAATTTCTCTTTCATTTTGTATGAAGTGCTTTGTAGCCCATGATACCACAAATCTATTTACACTACAAACGCCTTTGATTTTATGTAAGGTTTCTTTCTCTACGATTCAGAAATCGTAAGGAGAAATTCTGTTTAAGGAATTTTTAACTCGTGAGAAACAAATCCAAATGTCAAACCATTTTTTAGGAAATGTGTGACATTGAGATTATTTAGCCATGAATGAATCATATATTAGGGTTACTGTTACTTTTACAAAGTCTTGTGTAAACGATGGAGTTTAAAATGAAAAAGCTCCACATACGTCTACGTTGAAGTTTTATTTTTCATTAGACCCGTGCTGTCATTCTTACTGAAAGCTGTTGTTGGCCAAATGTCTATTTACAGCCCACAAGAGAAAGTCATGCCAATAATTATGTCAAAGCTTATGTAATTAAGTATTACGCATTGTGTTGAAATGAAACCTCTGCTTCCTGCCAAACAAAAGACACTGATGTCTCTCTCTCTCCACTTACTATACCTACTTATTAAAATTGCCTACAACTTTTCTTGTTAAGACTATATTTTATTGTAAACCAAACTGGTGTAATATGAGATTTACTTACTGCAGAAGAGCCTATATAGCACATTTCACTGTGAAATAAACTTATTTGACAACATTATTACAGTAACAGAACAGAATTACTTACAACAGAATTTAAAACTTATTTCGACAGTAACATGTGAATAAATAAATTTATTAAAATAACAAAAAGTTAGTATACAATCAAAATAAAATTTTTAGGTTCTGAAATACTCTTTAATTATAGATATCACTTTAGACTTGTACCTACTGTTATGATAACCGTGGTACAAGTCTAAACTAATGTTATCTTGTTATCTAACTGAAATGAAAAAATTCACACCTGATGCTCCGTTGCAATTGCAAATTGCATTACAAAAGACAATTTATACCTTACGTACAAATACAAGATTTACAATACGAATAGTAAGCAATCCAAAAATTAAAATTGAAGCAGCAAACAGGCTAGCTCAAATATTTTACTTTTTCAGATTAGCTTCAATATAGAAAATAAGAATTAATTGTTAATGTGTATACATGGACATTATGATACATATATTGGTGAATCTCCTCCAAACAAAGAACATGGAGCATGGAACATGGAGCATGGAACAATTAGGAAATGTCAACAGGTAGGAAATTTGCTTTTGGATGTAAGTTGCCAGTAATCAGTATAATAGCCTAATAATGGTATATAGTTTATATGGGTGCAGTGCTGACGTCAATCCAGATCCAGATCTACGTCCAAGTACCTTCACGTCTTTTGTCTTGTGACTACTGTTGTCTGTGCGTACAATTCAGTTGCATCTATTCTTGTACCACTCAAATCATGGCTTTTCCTTCTCCATGAAAAATTTCTTCTAAAGCCAAGGCTTTAGTTGGGTTACATACATACCTACTCATACTACACACTTATTATTATAACCATTTGTCTAATATCTTTTGTATCCAATACTGAACTGACACACTTACCAATTTTACTTATCCATAGCATAATACTATCTGTAATATACGTACACGTCAGTTTTGTGTAAGATTATTATGGCACGATGGCTATAATAATTATTTAACACCTTATTACTTCGAATTAAAAATCTCAAAAATATTAATTTTTATGTCCTATGTTATCTGTTCAGTATAAGACGTAATATTTATTACAGAAGCAATACGGACGGATGTATACAATGCTATGATCAGAATTTCTTTATATTTGAGACTTTATACTGTTTAATTGATCATTAAGAAAAAATGTTATAAAAATATAATTATATACATAATTTGAAGAATGCTTTCCTATTTTCCTAATAATCAGTATTTAAGCGTAATGACACCTTGTGTCTATACTTGCGGTGAATGAATTCTGTATGTGAAGGAAGTAAACTAAGTAAGTAGGTAGCTGTAATATTTATTGTGTGTGAGCGTCTGAAATGATGGATGATTGTAATGGAATTTCGGCGCTGCACCTGACCTCAAAAACTAAAATAAACGTCTTGGAGTCAATCAGCCGACAGTAAACGTCATACTTCAAACAAGTTAAATTATAATTCAGACGTAAGGCTATATAAGTATTACTTACTGAAAGAAAGAATCCACCGGTTGTATAGAAAACACTTAACTTTTTAGATGCCAAAATTTTACACGCACGGTGATTACTAGCAATACTACGAAAAAATAGTATGTTACTGTCTCCTGTCTGGCTATTTCCTTAAACATGTTCATAAAATGTGTAACAGTCATACTAAACTGACTTTCAACATAACAGAACGCACAACCTACCTTAAGGTTATAAATATTAATCTTCTACATTTTATTCTATATACCATATATACCTATAACCTGTTAGCCAATTTTTGTGACATAATTTATGCGCTTGTATGTATTGTCATACATGCGTGAAAATAAATTCATTTATCAGATTGATGGCAAAAATTCAAGGTTGACAAATTTTCTTTCTAGCTAATACAACTCATAAAAATAATTGCCATCATTTAGCAAATTTTTTTTGCATATGGGAAAAGAATATCAACAAACTTTAGAGCTCCAACTGTTTACTGTGGCAGTATACCCATGCACATCAATTTGAATCAATTGATTTTTAGTGAAAAAAAAGAAAAATTTGCGTTAACAAATTACTTACATGTACTTTGATTTGCCTACAGCCTTTTGGTACTACTTAAGACAAATATATATACTACTTTGTACATTTTTCATTTTCATCTTTTATCTATTTAAAGAAATTCTGTGATGAAACATTGTCTTGATTCTTGATGTCTTAAGCCACATATTATAGATAAATATAGACAATAAAGTTAACTGACAAAAATTAATAGTAATGCTCTCATCACTCATTAAAATAGAATCACCATCTTTTAAAAACATATTAAAACTGCATCGGAAATACCTACTTAAAGCAAAACGTAGAACAATGAAAGGCATAATCGTGCTAACAACTACAAATTAACAGCTATACTATAATTTTAGTGCATGTGCCTAAATGTATTATAAACCATCTGCTATGTTGATTATTACATGATTAAATACAATTTTTAAGCAGTTACTGCACCATAGTTATGCAATTCATGTAAACAATGGTATACAATGCAACATGAATCTGTCTAGACTCTAAATCAACAAAATCTATAGGTATTACTAAATTTAAATTAAATAAACTTGCAATATTTGTTTAGTTTCGATTTGAACCGTTTGTGTTTTAAAGGGAAACAAACATATAGTACTATACGTGGGCGTACAAAAATTAACTTTTGGACCTAGTACCTACCTACTGTACTTATGTAAACCTGAAATACTGTGTGTTATGTTTATGGGTTATTAAAGACAGGATATTTCGGAAGCAAAGCTGAAGACGAATTTAAAGGTTTATTTTGAGTGACAACTTATTTAAAAAAGGAGATGTGACATGTCAAGTTGATGGTTGTCGTCTTCTTCTATGTATTAATTCGGTATATACTATGACTAGGTATATTGGTCGTCATTGTGTTTGTAAATACTAAAATATAACCACAACTCCAGTTTTCTTTACCAGTGCCAATATTTTAATGAGACACAATGACACAATACAGAAACTCGTGTGCATGCTTTAAATTTACATAATATCTATGTATTACTTATTGTTAGAAATGAACTTTGCTCTCGTACGGACGTATGTGTATGTTATATGTCACATATGCCATATAGCATCTCATTATCTCATCCCATCTATAACCTATTATACCATCACGAATCTTACACTTATTCCATTAGAATCTGGATGATGGTGTAGCACTTGCCTTATATGTTCTAAGTAGTGCTAACAACTATACTAAATGCGTAAAACACAATATTAAACATAGTAACGTGATAATAGCTTCAAATAAAAGTATATTAACACTTAGGCATATATTTTTGCTAGGAGAATTGGCCAAATGGTCTACGTGCCAAATATCATGAAGGTTTCTATGTATGTGACGAAACTAAGTAAGTACACAATTTGCCCTATGTCGCTTCGTTAATCTGACTAATCTGAATTGACGGACTTAATCATTTATTTTTGCATAATATGTAGCATTAGGTATTACATGTTTAATATTATGATGCTATAAAAATAACATTTAATTTACGAATTAAGTACACAAAATCAGTATCTGTGTTAGCATAAGGTAGAAAAATGTAATTTATTGTAAATAGAATATCTGATGGCATAAAAATACTTTTTATCATTACCGATCTTTTTTCGCTAGGAGAAACATTTCTTTGGTAGAAAAGAGACGTAGTGTCTTCCCTCATGAAATCTGAAGTTGACGATGCATTTGAAAGTACATCGGGTTTTTCAGGAATATTCAATAATTCAAGTGGATCTTCACCACGATTTACAGCTCTTAGTTCCTCGCCATGTCTTTCTGGTGTTGCACCCTCTCTTACCATTTGCTGCATTTTTACACACTTTTTATTAAAAGTAGATAAATCTATTGATAATTTCTCTTCGAAACAGATGTATGTTTATTTATCAACACTTGCAGACACGTTTTTTAAATATTAACACATTGTAACTGTTAAAAATGTTTGCAATAAAATTCAACTATGATAAACATCAGATGTATAGTTTGCACAAAACCAACCGGCAAATCTTATGTCTCCATGAATTGGAAGTGCAATTTTTAACAAGGATATTTGCACAAATCAAAAAGTACCCACTAGAAAATAGAGATTGCCAGCAGCACAAGTGTTTGCAGTATAGTTAAATGAATTGTTGACACTTGCTAAAATATTTTTTGACACGTGGGAAGATTTTGTGCACAAAATTATTAAGTACCTTTTGCATGAACCTTCATTTAATAAAAATGTATTACACGAGGCACATGTTGGAGGAAAGATTCCCAAAACGTATGAGAGATGAATAGAAAACTGCGATGCAAGTATTCTATTAAAAATAATTGAATCTCTGGCAGAGCAGATAGTATTAAGCTTTAAGACAGCAACGTATGCGTATCTATGTAGCAGGTTTATTTTACTTGTTAAATAATTTACTCTAGAAACTGAATGAATATACGAATGGTTCGGTTCGGATGGGTTACACGTGGTGGCAGTAACTGAAAACAACGGTGCTAATTTAAGACGGGTGTCCAATTACTTTAATACGTAGTAAAGTGCAATGAAATAAATACAGAAATACATATCTAGTTATAACTGAAAGTAATTAACTCTTCTGAGGGTCTTTTGTGATTTCTACAATGCGCAATGTGTTCATGAAGTGAAAAACGTACACGTAAAATGAAATAGGAGTAGAAATGCATTATAACGAACTATAAGGTATATATGTACATTCATTTTGCATAAAGAAAGCAGAATAAGCTACAATATAGCAACACATTTCTGTGGATATGCGCTATTCAGAGTATTTCTTGTGGGATGAAGCTTAAAGCAATGTTATGTACGGAAAGATGTAAATATAAACCGAAGAAAGTCGTTTATCTCAAGTAAGACATGCAGACATGCTCGAGCGATATGTGGGAAGCAATGCAATGGCAATAGGTAGGTATGTACATAAGGTTCTGGTATAAAATTAAAACATGTAAATAGAAAAGTGTAGTTACATTTAAAATTTCAAGTACAGTAGTTTAAAGGATAAGCGAACTAAAGAAATATAATATAGCGCAAAGTATACAAGCGTAGTTTTTACTGTTCTCGGATCATATCAGTTGTATTTGCAGTTCTGCCAGTTTTTTGTCTCACTCCTTCCAGCGACTATGTGTTCGTTTCGTGTGTGTGTCTCAGTCTCATGTTCATCTTGAGTCTTATTGGCAGAGATTTGAGGATGGTTCTATTTTGGTTAGGTGTATACGTTATTTCACATTTGTTGTACTTGTACTTATACATTTTTGGCAAGAGTGTCTAGTATGATCCTTCTAAACTAATAAAAATTATTAAAAAATTAAAACTAAATCGGAGAATTAGAATTAACTGGCTAAATCCCTATATTACATAATTTGGATATTTAATGCTCCCGAATAATATATTCTTTCAATTCTAAATAAAATTTAATACATGATTTGTCAGATGATATGAATCCACAAATTGTCTGAAAATTAAATATAAACAGAAAACAAACTAAGCTTTCAAATGATAAAAAGATGGAATCAAGATCATTTCATTTTTGTTGAAAGAGCATAAAGAAAATGTTTTTACATTTCCTTCTCAATCGTCATTCTAAATAAATCGTAAGCCGATTTTGTGTTTACATGACAAAACGTACAAACAGTGGGATGCAAACTGACTGAAGAAGAGACTGAAACTGTCTCTGAAAGAAATCACGTATGAAAGGATGAATATTTTACAGTGAGACATGCTTCTGTATTTATGTAGGTTGTATTTACAGTCTCATGTAGATATTTGAACACTCTTGGCTCAGTTTTGAGCGAAGACATTGAAATAGGATTTTGGATCATAATCATGATATTCCAAACCAACTACATAAGTCGTAGGTACCTTACCTACCGAAAGTGAATAAGTATTGGTATTGGCAAATGCTTTTCTATCTGTGTATTTAGTACTAGAAGTTTACAAACCGAAAGGAAACCGATGTGGATGTAATTCATCACACGAATTTTGCAGAGACGGTAGTAAGGGCAGAGGCACTGTTTTTAGCACATTCATGTAACACCACGTACGTACGTTGTTGCAGATATGTATTACGTAAAGATTCTAGGCCTGCCTACAACAGAAAAGAACGTCATAGCAAAAATCACAAGTTCAGTTAATATTCGCAGTTTTGCATTCTATAATTATCTTTTAACTTACTGCCGACTACTATTGCTGGAAGCGATATTTGCATACGTTGCACTATATAGATATATAGAAAAAAGGAATTTTTGCATACACTTGATATACTTTTTATAAATAAGACTCGTAAAAGGATAAGGGTATAGGTGCTGCCGTAATATTCATCTTGTATTTGCACTTAACCTTATCCTTTCGTCGTCGTCCTTTTCGATAAAGATAAAGTAAATGCGGCTGAAGAGCAGTCTGTTCTTTTCTATTTTTAATTTGCAAATTGTTAAGTATAGCATTAACAGCCACACACAACGTACATCTGTACAATTCGTTCGTGTATACATATACAGATAGAAATACTTACATTATAGTGATTCATGAAAGATGCAAATGTTAGATTGTGTACGAGACAAGATAAGAAGGCGGCTTGTTTCTATTCTATTGATAGAGAAAAGAGCATTCTGAATGTACACAAGCTACATCAATAGCCAATAAATCAAGTCTAGCTTTGGTAGGATAAAGCTGGATTTTGTTAATAAAGCATTTATTAGGATTAATTTTTTCAATGTGTGCATACGCTGTATTAGATAGATTATTCGGGAAGACCAAAAATGAGCAATTTGTATTAGTCGAATATTTATTAACGTACACAGGCTATCCGACTCATACCGATTTTTACTGATGTATGAAAGAATCCAATTGAAATATGAAATCAGCACCCTATATAAATGAATTTGGCTTATCTTTACATTATATGTATGTAAAGATAAGCTAAGATTGTATACGTATTACGATGAACCTTTGATTGAGTGAAAAGAGAATATTGAACTAAATTATTTTCAATTGCTTTTTGCAAAAATCCTCTATACATATATGTATATCATGTATGATGTGTACTATTGACATTGCAAAAAACTCAGATGCATGCATCTTGCAAATAAAATAACAAGTTTTCAAATGTCTTTGATAAAATCAACTTGCTCATATTATTTAAATGTTTCAAGTGTCATAGAACAGAATTTACCAGCATTTCTAGTGTAAATGTATAATAGATTTAATATAAAATGTTTATAAGTACAATAGATAAATATCTACAATTAATATTGGATACTATAATTAGAAAATGAATTTCTGAGCTATATGATAATAACAAGGTTTCAAACAAAATCTTGTATATTAACATTCTTAACACTCAAACACATTGCTATATTATTATTATCTAGTTTGACCAAATAGGTAATAAATAATTTGCATCTTTCAGTCAGTCATCAATCAGTAGCGTACTTTTACTATCTTCGGGTTTTAGATTTTGCTTTTTGTTTCTCATCTTCTTCACTCTCACTATCACTGCTGCTACTACTGCTGCTGCTACTGCTGCTACTCCCACTTCCACTGCTGCTTCCACTGCTTTCACTGTCACTGCTGCTACTGCTGCTGCTACTACTACTGCTTTCTTTGGAAGGCTTTTTCTTTTTACTATCTTCCTTTGATGACTTTTCTTTAACAGAACTTTCTTTCAACGATTTTTCCTGGGAATCCTGGTTTGGATTTTCTTCTGATCTTTCTCTTGTAGTTTCTTTATCTTGTACCTTCTCTTTCTCTCTTGGAGGTTCCCTTTCTTGTGGCCTTTCTTTTTCTGTTGTTGATTCTCGTTCTTGTACCTTCTCTTTCTCTCTTGGAGGTTCCCTTTCTTGTGGCCTTTCTTTTTCTGTTGTTGATTCTCGTTCTTGTACCTTTTCTCTTTGTGGTTCAATTTCTTGTTGCCTTTCTTTTTCTCTCGGAGGTTCTTTTTCCTTTTCTCTTAGTGGCTCATTTTCTTCTCTCGATACCTCTTTATTATTTTCACGAACAGGTTCACTTTCGGTGTCCATATTTTCGCTAGCGGGTTCGGAAGACTCAGGATTCTTCTTATTAAGTGAAGGCTCCTCTTCAAAATTTTCTTTCGACGGCTGCTCTTGCTCACTAATTGTATTTCTTGGAGGTTCATTCGTCTCCTCATCATCATCATCGACATCGATTTCGTCAGGATTTCTCTGTTCCGTCTCCAGATTTTGCCGAGGAGGTCCCATACTCAAAATCTGAGGTTCAGCATCAGCTGGGCCGTCAACTTCCTTCCTTTTCTTCCACATTTTTGCCATAGCAAGAAGTTTAAGATTTGGCTTAGCAGCTTCGTCCTCTGGAAAGATGTAATCGAAATATTCTTCCCAGCCAGCTTCAGACTGCAAGTAAATAATGTTGAAATGAAAAGTAAAATCAATTCGTCAGTACGGGTATATTAGAAATGAAAAATGAAAAGTTTAAGTTTGCATACCCCGTCGGCAGTTTCAATCTTCCTTCTTTTCTTTATTCTTCTAGGCATTCTCGATTCGACATGTTTCTGACTATCAGCATCTCCACTGCTGTATTCAAAAGCCCTCCAACCTTCCAGCAGCATCAACCTTTCCTCTTTTTCCATATTACGCAGTCTATCATTAGCTTTCTCAAAAACACGCCGTGCTCGGTTTGTACATTCCTCATCGGTTACACCTAACTCGAACTGTGACAAACTCAGCCAGACCTACATCATAAATAAAATATTCGTTAAATAATTATTCGAAAATTTGTCATTTCTTTCAATTTGAAAATAATCAGTTAAGTACCAATATGTTGATTAAAATGGTATGTAATATTTCGTTATAAGTATAAGCGTAATGTACCTTAACGTGTTGAGTACGTTCAAGAAGTCTATAGTATAAATCTCTTGCTCGCTCAGTTTCCCCTTGCTCGTTTTCGAAGTCTATATAAGTCTTCCAAAGAATTTCAGGCATATCAAGTCTGGGTTGAGTAACCGCTAGTTCATAAATTGCCCTTGCTCTGTCAATATCACCAAGAAGACATTCTAATTCTGCAAACTTCATCCACGTTTGACAATTTTCAGGGCCAAACTCCAGAAATTTTTGATACAAAATTCTACAGCGGTCGAATTCTCTTAGTTGAATCTCTAAGTCGATATAACCTCTAAATAGCTTGTCTTTTGGACACAAACCTATCGCCATTCCCTGTAAATTAAAAATTGATATATAGGTAAGCATTATTCATTAAAATTAAATCAGCGCAAAAGAATCCAATAAGTACAATTTAGTTTGTTTACCAAAGCTTTTCGAGTCTGCTGTAAATTCTTTTGGCGAACTTCGAATTGGGCATACAAAAGCCAAATCTTGGCAAAAGTGAACACTTTGTGAGGAATTAAATCTAAACAAGCTTTGTAAACGCTTCTGGCTTTATCCATATCTTGAACTTCCAGTTCTTCAAATAATGCATAATTCAGCCATAAATAAATGTAGCGTCTCCAGTATGCTTTTTCCTAAGGATTTAAAAGAGTAACCGATTTTGTTAATAAAACGATTGTCAATTGCATATTTCTAAAACCAGTATGGAACTTTTGTTTGAATAGGTAAAATATTTGTTCTCATACCTTCGCAGGAGGTATTTGCGCTATAGCCCTTTCGTATGTATCTCTTGTAACTTCGACATCCACTTCGTCAGCATTTTCTAATAACTTCAAGTAATCAAACCAAGTGTCATAATCGTAAGGATTTTCTTTCAATGCTTCTTCGTACTGAAACTTCCTTTTTGACGTGATGACACTTTCTATTCCACTCCTGTCCCCATACTTTTTTTCATGTATGGTATATGCTTTGTACAGATCTTGGGATTTATCCTTAGGAATGTGTTCTAATGCATATTTATAGATAACTCGAGCTCTTTCATGCTAGAAAACAAAAATAACAAGTGTTATGCTTTTTTTAGATACATGAATTGTATAAAATTTATTTCTACATATGGTTTTTTTTCTATTTGAAAGTTGAACTGAAGTAATATTTTAATAATTTCATCTAATTATTATCCTACCTCACGTTGATTTTCTTCAAATTTGGCAAAAGCAATGAAGAGTCGCTCGTCCATATATTCCTCGCCATAAAACTCGACAGCTCTTTCATAAACCTTCCTAGCAGAACGAATGAATCCATGTTTCTCTTCAAAACGGGCATATTTGATCCAATGTTTGACGTCTGCATGCGAGTACACAAATCTTTCATAAATCGAACGAGCTCGATCGATTTCCTTGTAACGAAGTTCAAAGTTTATATAAGTTTGCCATGCTTGTTCATCTGGATGCCACTCCATCCAACGCTCAAAAACTTGACGGCAACCTATTCAACGAAACGAAACATCAAATTTTCTGTAAGAGTGCTAGATTTACCATATTTGGTACGGGCAATGTTTTACCTGCTATATTTCCCAACATTTCTTCCATATACGTGTATTTGTACCAAAACTGATTGACCCGAGGCATTATTGTGACAGCTCTGTCCCACAAATTCCTTGCATGATTAACCTGAATGTAGAAAAATGAATTGAATAATATATTCCAGGAAAATTCAAGAAATGTTAGCAACAATTTTTGATTTTTTAATTAGCCGTGTACCTGTCGGCATCTCATTTCCATTTCTGCGTACCGCAGCCATAGAGTTGGATTTCGGTGGTCAGTGTCCAGAGCTCTTTCATACACACTTCTTGTTCGCTGAATTTCTCCTTGTGATTCTTCCCATTTAGCATACTTCAGCCAGTTTCCCATTACAACCCTACGTTCACACGAAAATTTAGTGAAAAATATTACCACCAAAAATGTATACTTCTTATTTTTAGAGGTTTGTCAATTATGGTACCTATTCTTTCTAATGTTATCTTCAAATGCCTTCCTCTTACGAAGCCTGTAAGCAGCAAGTTCTTCTGGATCAGAGATTTTTTGCTTTGGAGGGGCTGCTACGATTTCAAGATCTCTTTCTTTTGCTTCTCTTAGCAGTTGTTCAGCGGTGATTTGGATTTCTGCTGGAGCCTTGTTCTTTACCTTTAATTTCAAATTTAAAAAATTCACGGTTTCAGTGACAAAGTAACATTAACCTGATTATGAAATTAAATGTTAAAATGAAATAATTTAAGGGTTACCTTTGCAACTTTTGGCACACGTTGTGCCTTTCCGGCAGACACTTGTTCCATTTTAGCTGGGAAGTCTTATTTAACTTTAAGCAAATTAAAGATTATAAACTTCTGGATTATAATTTCAATAACCACAAGGGGCAAGTTGGAGGCTTTAACTGTTGACTGTTAACTAAGCCGCAATTAAATTTATGTTGTTTTGTTTACCAACCCCAAAATAAATCAGCACTTAAATTGCAAATTAAATACTTAAGAAACAAGGTACGCTAATATCTTTGCTGATTAAAAAAATAGTTCTAAAATTATGACTACTTATAAACAATAAATAATTCTGACAAATACTAATTAAATGAACTCAAAACTGATAACAATTTCACTTTTTTCCTTAATCGCCACAAAACACAAACACAACAGTTTTACACCGACGTACGCGAGTTGTTTCAAATATTCTCCGTCCAAGTCCAACCAAAACCAAACCGTGCAGCGCGAGAAATATTCTACGTGCGTGTTGAACGATGAACGAATCCTACAATCCTAAAATCTTATTCGTGTCTTTAGATATATGCGTTCTCCTTCCCATCTCTAAAAGATTAGTCGAGATTTATTATGAGAAAGAACCTAGAATCTAGAATTATGAAACTTATAATATTGACTGTAAAAGTCCGAAAATAACTACCTAAATCAAATTCGGTAACTGATTAAATTGAAAAGATTTAATACGAAACAAAAAATCATTTTTTACATATCACTTCCTTAAAAACGTTATGCACTCTGGCAATTATTACAATGTTATTTATCATTTTATTTTTTATACATGTTATTCTTATTGCTAGCATTCTTCGTTTTGGATTCTAGGTATTTTTACTTCGGGTTGTTTTTCTAATTCCTCAGCACTTGATGGCTCACTCGAGTCATTCTGCGGTGCTTGTTTAGAATCTTCGTAAGACTTTATTGCTGCTTCTCGGCGTAATTGTTTTTCCTGTTTCCGTCTACCCTGGTTTTTCGCTCGTTTATCTATTTTTGTTCCCTCTTCCTTCTTATGAAATTCATTTCTGCTACCAGGACCCCAGTACTTCGTTGGATTCATTTGATATCTTAAAACTCCTTTTTGCCGAGAAATCGGATTTGCGTCTAATCTTACATTGTCAAAATCTATTCCTAAAGTTTCAACAGTTTTTGAGAGAATAGAGTGTCCAGGTGTCCCTTCTGGCATTTCTTTACTTTTACAATAACTATGCCATGTTCGAAGAATATCCCAGATGACCGCGTTTGGTGCATTAGTCTTCATCGTATTTGGTCCAGTGTGAGACAAAGATATTTCGTACCCAATTTCTAAAAACGCGGACCTAAAATAATTTTAGTTATATAAAAGTGAATACTTTTTATTTAACAAATATATGTAAGCTTGTGCACTTGCTTTTCCTACATCATTAAACGGCAATTAATTTTATTACCTTAAGCGAAGCATAGGCACAGTGGTACATTTTAATATGGAGCAAAGTTGTTGTATATCATACATCACCGGCGTTTCTACTTCCTCCTCGACCAAATGATCCTCCTCGACCAAATGAAGTAAACCCTTAAAGAAAAGAACATGATTAATTGTAATTAATTTAATTAAAGTTGAGAATACAGACTAATTAAGTTGAAAATTCATTAGTAGCAGGAGTATATTACCTCTATACGGGCAGCCGTGTTAAGGTAGTTATATTTTGAGTTTAAGTTGTCTAACATGGAAGAAATAAACTTTTTGTCGTGTATTGGGCCAGTCCATAACGGCCCACCAAACTGTTTAGGAATTAAAGCAAAAATGAATTTTAAAACTTTAATTTTAATTATTATTGCATCCTTATTGTAAGTTTCGTTAAAATACTTACGTGAGATTTAGATTTACAAAATTGACAATTTTCAGGTATGACAGGCCCTTGAGCATATCCATGTAAATAGCGATTTCCGCCGACAAGTTTTTTTGTGGCCAAGGGTTGAAAATTCAGACTTTGACAACCGATGCACTGATAGACCATTGAAGTCTGGCTATTTAAAAAAAATCCTTGAAAATAACTTAAATTTAGTTCGAATGAGAAATACAAAAAGTTGCTACTACTTACTGTGCAGTGTCTTTAGCTCTTTCTGCAGATTTAATAACTTTAAAAAACAGGCGAACATAAAAGTCAATTTTCAGAGATAGTAACGGAATTGCAGTACGACCGTGGCGATTGCAGTGCATTTGAACAGCGTGAATGACGATTCTTAATGCCTGAAAATGTTGTAGTATTAGTATTACCAGTATTACCATATAGAACAGATGTTAATGCAATAAAAAGAAGAAAAATACTTATATCGAAGTATTTTGTATTATTAAGTCACTTGTTAGTTACGAATCACGAATCAGTATACTTACAAATTCATGGCAAGCTTTGGTTTTTATTGGCATCGAGCCGTATTTAGAATAGCAGGAATCAGCATGATTTCCGGCTAAAACAGCCATATCCGTTGCTGTAACAAGAAGAATTCCTCCATTTTCAACTGCCTAACATATTACAATAAAGTCTTCACATAAAGTACCTTTTTAAGTAAATCGATCATATTTTTCATACAAAATATTATAGTTATAATATATTAACATTATATTATAGTTTCGCATT
>JABASD010004395.1:0-15671 GCA_019776165.1 Pogonognathellus flavescens
TCAATATGATGAAATTTTGGCAATCGATTACGATGTGATGCGAATATGAGATGATTATATAGTGTCAATGCAATTTAAGGTAAATTTGAATTATTTTTTCCAATTTTCAGTTTCGCATGATAAAGTTAAAAGAATTTAGATAATGATATAGTTCAAACTTGTTTGCTTTTACTAAAAATAGCAATGTTAAAAACACGAGGATATTCAACTCCATTTTAAGATTGTAGATGCTCACAGTTTGACTCACAGTCTTCAAAATGCTATTGAAAAATATCTTTAATCTTTAAAATTAATAAATTTTTCAAACCATTGTTAGTAATATTTAAAGATATTTGGTAAATTAAATATCTATAAGTTGTTACATATATAAATGCATTTTATTCTGAGTTCAAAACGGCCAACAATGAATAAATGAGTTTAATAATAATAGTAAGGACAAATTGTTGTGTTTCATTTTACTGAACACTGGCCGTAGCAATGGCATCTTCAATTCGTCCATTGTATAAAAATCTTTGGTTTGTTCCAGTATTGTCAATGTTGCTCAATAACAAGTTCACTAAGTTTGGAAATTTCATTTTAGAAATCTCATATAACCTAATGCAATCGTCCAAGCTTACATTTCGTTTTTCCAGATATTCATTGAAAGGACTGTTGGAGTTCACACGAATAAATCTGACGTTTTCATTAAAATGCTCAGCCCCGCAAAGAAAACTTTCAAAACAATTTCCTAAAGGATCTTCTCGATTTGTAAATGTGTACTCTAAATGCCTTACAGCTGGAAATTGACAAATCCAATCCGGGTTGGCGAAAACCAAAGAAGATGAGCAAGAAATTTCAAGTTTTGTGAGTTTCTGCATTTTTGGAAACTGCGGAAGAACTTCTGCAGAATTTCCTTCGAAATTCTGGTGACATAAATACAATTTCTTCAGACATTTCTTTTGTGTGTTGAGAAAATGCATCAGCATTGAATAAAATCGTTGTGACTTTTCTTTGTACAAAATGGAAAACGAAGTAAGGCGAAGACCTTTGTCTCCTAACAGTTGCACTGCGTCCATTGTCAAGTCTTCGGAATCATTCCAAACTTGAACACTTAGTTCTTTAACTGTAGAAACAAAGGTTTTCAGTTTGGCAACGGAATTTAACAGAAACGTGTTGGTAATAAGAATTTTTTCCAAGTTGACGGTTTTTGCCAGCAATTGCGATAACGATTCTGAAAGCAGAGTTCTTAGTTTGACGCTAGTGGAGTGTTCGCAGCGAGAGACGTCTGTTTCCAAAGATAAAGATTTCAAATGCTGCAATTCCCCCCGAAATATTATTTCCGGGTAGTCCAATGTCCTATCGATACTACAAACTCCGACTCTGCCGTAAATTTCCCAGTATAGTGTAATAACCTCAAGTCCCGATGCATATTCGAATAAAACGTTGAATAAAGTGATGAAATCTGCCATGGCGGATTTCGGCTGACTTTTGCATTCCCTGGGGTTTCCCATTCCAAAGTGGAGGAATTTCATGGATGGTCCGTTTCTCTTGAAAAAATTAACCATCAATGGATTTTCCCATGGGAAAGGTGTTTGCGCGCAGAAATGATAAGCATTGTGCGAAAAACTATGGGAAAAGTCTTGAAATTCTTGAAAACGCTCCATCAAGTCATTTAAACATTCGTTTTTATCCCCGAAACCAAAGAAAATGACAGAATCATTCCTAAATTTCTGCTCTGAATCAGCGTTCCACTTTTTCGAAACCAAACGGCAGCTTTTCAAATCGTCCACGGACAAGTAGCTGAATATGTGATGCAGAATCTGAAAATATAATGATAAAAATACAAAGTGCAAAAATTAAATCCTCAAAACTATACAACTTCATAGTTGTTGCAGTCCCTGAATGTGTCAAATTATTATGCCAATCCATAAATAATATTTACGATTGTATTTTTGCCGCATTTGTTGGTAGAAATCATTGATTAAAAAATGTAAACCGTAAAAGTTTTAATAATTTACATTTCGAACACAAAGAATGTTATAATAGGTCTATTGAATGTTATAATATAACGATTGAAGTTGAAGGACATTTAATTTTGCAATATTTAACATAACAGTATAATAACGGTAGGTAGATTTTGATCTACTTGAAGTTGAATATGATACGCACACAGCTTAGCATTCCGATTCTGCCTATATATATATATAAAACGGTAGGTAGATCTTGATCTACTTGAAGTTGAATATGATACGCACACAGCTTAGCATTCCGATTCTGCCTATATTATACTCACTTTTTAACGAACTGTTAATGGTAGCATACAGATTGTGTGTTCTCAGTGTTCTGGGTATTAAAAAACATTGTATTGAGTATATATTATTCGAAAATTTCATCAAATTAGACTTCAGTTGTTTCTCAATTTATGTTTGACAAAAATAATAAATTCAATTTGTTTACCCCATCATTGTTGAATATTTGATGAGGTTCTTCATCAAATAATGTCCTGGTGGTTTCCATAATACTTCACTGCAAACCATAAAAGTCGCTTTCTTAGATTACTGATACTGATAATTATGTTGATTGAAACTTCAGAATATTTCGACTAAAAATTTAAAAAATGGCTCATTGTCGCCAACTTTTACTTAATAAGATTTTCCATATACAGAAAATAAAAGGACATCTATTTCTACATTAGCAATAACTAAAATTACTTATTAGATACAATGCTACAAATATGCCGGCTTATACCTTGCTGTGATTTTAATTTGTAATATGAAATTATATTATTACAATTCAAATCGAAACTGGGTTAATAAAAATGAAGTGAGAATTTGTAGTACTATAATTAACAGTAATATTTTATTCTGTTTATGAATGATATTATTTGCAAATGGGTGTAAAAAATTAAATTGAGTGATTTTTATGTACAATAAGCTGCAAATAAATGATAGGGACGCAACATTCACTGTTTTAAACGTTTATCAACAATAAATTATCTCTCGCCATTGAACTTAAAGTAAAACCCATCATGATCATGGTCGCTGAAGTCGCTGCTGATAACATAATATGTAATATTTCAGAGCACGGGGACAATTCATTTTATCGGTTTAAAAAATTGTTTGCTCAGATAATCTTTCAAGCATGAATATATTTAGTGTTGTTATCTAATCAACGTGTTTCCCAGATCTCAAACTACAAATTCGTTGTTTTCTCGCCCACACAGTAAATAATGCGTGGAAGAAACAAGAGTGAATTTCCACCACTCGTACTATTGCTTTAATTGTTTCCATATCCTTCAATTTTCATTACATTTACCGTTGTAAAAACGTAGTTAAAAAGAGTCAGAACGAAGAAATAAGAGTTTGAGAAAATGTCAGGGACATTACCCGGAATCTCCTTTTTCGTAATAAATGTAATACCCGTTCTCTCGAGTAAGCATGCACGTTTCCAGAGGTGTGCTCAGGATGAACGTGCTTCCTCAAAATCAAATATTATAATTATAATATGTACTTGTACCACATACTTTATAGATTTTGAAGAGAATGTGTAAGACTAAGAATGAATAAAATTTAATGGTGTAAAAAGAAGTTTGAACTGTTGCTTTAGATGCAATTATGAAGTACTTATAGCCATCAAATTGCCCAGCATAAAGTCTTGGCGAATATTAGTATAACTAACTACATGTATTTATTTATTACTTTAATTTGCTTTTAAAAGTTACCCCCAACCCGAACCATTTAACTTTATCAAATGCCGGCACGAATCCGAAAGTTTTGGTCACATCTCGAACCCGAACCCAACCCGTTTAAATTTATTTCCGGCCAGAAGCTGTAAATTTCAGGCCAGGGTTTGCCCCACCGTTCCCAAGACAAGCAGGCCTTAGGGAAGGATTATAAATTATGAATGATAATATCAGCAGACTGCGGTAACCGGAAAACAAAAAGGGTTAATTAGCAGCCTTCAGCTTTCTTTCTGGAATATGGGATGGGCACGCGCACCTTTATATACCCAAATGTAAATATAATTGCTGTGATGTGCCTTGTGTCAAAAATTTTTAGTTTCATTCAGTCGCATTTCATAGCACATCTCTATCTCTTCGCTATGAATGGAAATGGGCGTGAAACAGTTTTTTTTAAATGTATGCAACTTAAAGATCTTGTTTTGAAACCAACTTTTCTTGTAAAAATTGCCCAAAAAGCTTAAAGCTTGTAAAAACATGTGTCAATTTCGAAAAATGAAAACATGTTCAAAAAGCCAAAACTTGTAAAACATGGGAAAATAACTTTATATTCAAGCTGGTATGAAACGCGTATATCCAGAGTATTATGGTATTACTAGGTAAACACAATAAAAACTTGCATCTGCATGTAAGACCGAGGTCAGCTCATTCATAATATTACTGGACATGAAACCCCCCTACTAGTAGTAAGGCATATCGAGGTCGAGCATCGAGGGACGAATGCAGTTTGCTAGTCGCCATAGAGGATCTATGAAAGCCACATTGATCCTCTATGGATAGTCCCAAACCAAAAAATAGGAACCTCCCACTAGCTAGCCCTTTGGGTGGTCTGTGTTTGAAAGCGAATGAGAGGTGAAGTAACAAACTGTTACAATTGTAACAAATGTAAGGAGTACCGTCAGTCAGCTATAAATGAAAATATCTAAACTAAATGTTTGAAAACTTTATTTCATATTTTATTATTTTAAAATCTATATCACACCCACATCAAAAACTGCTAAACCGATCCATTCCCACTTTCCCAACATTACCAACCTGTTCCAGTTCTACCACTGCACTACCAACCCGTTCCAGTTCTCCCATTGAGCTACAAACCCGTTCCAGTCCCTGCATTACCAATACCAACCCCATAATCCCCACCACTACTTTTGTGCACAGTGCACAGACAGACAAAAATGATTAATTTTATTTTAATGTCCCTACAAAAACCAGGTTTTAAAGTATTGGCCCATCAGATTGATTTAAAAAAGGCGTATGACCTGGTTAGCCACAATGTATTGTTAAAAAATATGATTGATATGAATGTACCGAATAGTATTGTAATGTGGACGCAAAATTTCTTAAGCAACAGAAAACAAATTGTGAAAATTAATAATTTACTCTCTGATAGTGAAAATATAACTTGTGGTATTCCGCAAGGAACTAAATTGGCTCCGTTATTGTTTCTTATACTTATAAACCCTGTTCTTTTAGAGTTTGAAAATAATTATTATAATCCTTTAAACAGTAATCTAAATTGTAGTTTTGTTGACGATATGACGTTCCTAGAAAGTGTACACAAAAAAGAAAATTCAAAATCCCAGGAAATGCTGGACCTAATCAACAATAAGCTAGTCGAATTGGAAATGAAAACGAATCCCGACAAATGTTCTACCATAATCTTTGATTTTACCAGAAATGATTCTAAGCAAATTAATGTTGACTTCACTTTGGGTGGCAAAAATTTTCCTGTTGTCAATAAAACAGTCTTACTAGGATTAACGATAAATAACAAAATTAAATGGAATGACCACATTGAAAATGTCAAAAGTAGTCTTGGTCCTAGGTTTTATTATTTAAAACAATTAAAATTATTGGGTTTTAATAATAGTGAACTAGTGTTAGTTTATAAGTCCCTTATTAGATCTAAAATCGAGTATGGATCTGTAATTTGGAGTCCGGCTCTTAACAAAAATCAATTATATCAGGTGGAAAAATTACAAAGGAAAGGTGTGGGTATTATAATTGGCGATTATGTGTCTGCGATAAATTATGAGTATGTACTTTGTAGCCTAAAGCTCACTAAATTAGAGGATAGGTTTAATTCGCTTTTACTCTCTTTTGGCGTCTCATTACTAAAAAATAAAAGATTTAGTAACATTTTACCCCTTAATTCTAAGATCTCAAGTTATAACTTACGTAATAATAATAGAATTTTATTGGAACCTATGTGCAATAAAAATAGAAGTATTAATTCAACCATACCAAAAATTTGTAAACTAATAAATGATAAATGTAAAACAAACTCCTCTTTATAAAAAGAGAATTTTGTCCTTAGTAGTAGATAACCTAGATAGTAGATAACTTAGTAGTATTAAGTAATTCAGAAATAAATGCAATAAAATTAACTGCGAACACGTGATCTGGTAATTGGAACCAGGGGCGTATCTAAGTTGGACCGACTGGAGGGGGAGCCTTGAGCTCTCCTCTCCAGAGTCTGGAAAAGAGAAATTATTTGGCAAAACAATTCGGCTGAAGTCATCAAATTTGTTTATTTTTTACCTTCGGGTATGATGCCCACATATCATAATCCGAGATACGCCCTTGATGTGGCCTCATAGAATTGTTAAGAAATAAAAATGAGAAAATGAACGAACTGCTTTTTTGATGGTAGAATTTTGGCAAAATCCAGTTGGAAATTTAGCACTTTGAAAGCAAAAGCCAGAGCAACAGTTCCCAAGTTTTCCAGACTGTTCACAGGTGTGTTTTTCTGGAATACATTTCACGTTAGAACGAAGCTGGACATTTGGGACGGTTACAACGCATTTTCCATATTTTTGACCAAGATTTTGCATGCAATGATTCGCACAACAGTATTTCCCGTTAAGGCCTTCGTAATGACAATCTTCTCCATCAGCAATGCACACCTGAAAAATATTTTGTAGTTATTCCAATTATTATTTTGAAAAATATTATTTATATAACAAACAAAAATATGTGGGGAATTTTACGTTAATAAATAATTTAATTTACTTTTTTCGTTTTAGAAACAATTTCCGTGTTTTTTGCTTTAGTTTTCTTACAAAACCCTAAGCCTTGATGTTCTTTGTGAATACAAGTTCCAGAGCAGCAGTTTCCAAAACGTCCATCCGAGTGACACATATCCTTGTCGGGTATGCACTCGTCCTACCACATTTTAATCAATTTTAATTCTTCTTTTTATTTGCTTGCAAAATATTTGCGGCTTCTTTAGACTGCAAATATTTTGCATTTTTTCATAATATGAGCAACCGTTAGAAGAGCCCTCTTCCCCAAACAAACCTCAGAGTTCTACATGCGATCTTTAAAATTACATATAATATTATACTTCTACATGCCTTAAATATTTGACTTTCGAAATTAGAAGTTGTATAAATAAAAATGAATTTGACGCTTACAATCCTTGTGTCAACACTAATAGCAAAAAGAATCAGTAGAAGAACTGAAGAGAAAAATTCGGTTTTCATCCTATAAGTATTAAAATGAAATGGAAGTAAAATAAAAATGTGCTGAATCCTGAATATGAATTTAATGAAATCAAAATGGTGAAAAAGTGAGTGTTCGCAGACAATTCTTGTCTTTAATTAAACTTGGAATTTTTAAAGCCCTGACCCATCAAAGTTCTAATATTTTCCTGGTTAATAAACTTTCCTCATGATATTCTCATTTCTCACCATTCTACCATGCAGTGTGCTCACCGCAAACGTTATAAACAATTGGTTTTTGGTATAATACATATTTTACATGAATGCAAATTAAAAATGCCAAAGACATGAATATAAATTACTGTAAACTGTCATTTGTGTTCACTGTGGTTATACCCTCATTAATCACCGAGGAAGAGCAAAAGGCAATTAATGTATATAAACTGCAAGAACATAATATCGACTCTTACAATTTATATACATAAACCTGCTCTTCTGTGTTCATTAATTACAGCAAAAACGGACCTACTTAACTTAAAAGTGTGTGAATAAACATTAAAGCGCATTTAATTCTGGGAAATAGCAGTTTGAATAATAATTATACAGTGTGTATTATTTGTTAAAGAATTAATACAATATAATGGGTCATATCACCCTGCTTGTAAATAAACAGAAAAAAATACTTGACACAAACTTTACATCCTGACCGCAAGATGTAAAGTAAACGAATGTATGTATCAACAATCAACACGAACACTACGCGAACAGATAATAATATTATATCCCTTTTACTTTCGTTTTCATTCAAACAATATGATGATAAGACACAGGAGGAAGTACAGGGAATGAATACAATACACGATGAGCTAGAACTGGAAGAATACAATACAACGAAAGTAGAACAAGTATCAGTCTCCAGGATTATTCGTATCCCACTACTCCAATGATTGCGCAGCTACCTACACCAAAATACACCAAATGGTCAAACATTTCCTACTATTACGTTATAACGTAAACCGTAGACGCATCATTCTTCTTAACTCTTAAGTCTTATCACTCGTATTATTTTTGCTTACGTCCGCACATTTATTTTTTCAGCAAAATCATAATACCCAACTAACCGCTTCAACTTACAGTCTAAAGAATATTATTATAATCCCTACAGACTTAATCCATACATCTCATCATCTCAACACAATCCTTATTTTATATTATCATAATATTCATCTGTACCAGAACAGAGGAACAGTTCTGTACAACATTTTTTTACCTGTGCTGTTTTGTTAATATTACTTCTCAATTCTCAACCAATACAAATTATTTGTTTCAAAGTAAGTTCTGCCATTAAATAGTTGCAAATCATAATTAATTATTCATATTCATTAAATAATAGTTAGATAATTTATAGTATAATAATAATAGTTTAACGATTGTTGCGTATTTGTGAATATCTTACAATTTTATTTATTTATTTTGCCAACAATAAGTAATTATCTTAATCCTTCCATATTCATAGGTAATAGATTCAATATTACCAGTACTCCTACTACACTTAAGAGATGTATTCGGATTCGGAAAATTCAGATTGGTCAGATGTGGAGTCTAATTATTCTTGGGACGATGAAGGGAAACGAAGGATCATCGGAGTCTTAGACGTGGACTCGTTTGAATGTCAGATATGGCTTAGAAAGTATCCCCAATTCAAAGGGCATCCTTGTGTGGTTGCCGATAACACGGGAAGGTGAATAAATAAAATTGCAATATTTTGACTTTTAGAATAATAAATAAAGCAATAATAAGGTCAGGCTCTTTCCCTTAACATTTCATTATGAACAGTTACAGCTGCAAATTAATATTTGTCCCTCGCTGTCAGTTTATTAGTCCTCTTATTTTTATGCCAATTAATTTGGTCTACATTTTTTTGTAAATGTTTCTAGAATTGTTTCGGTTTCGATTGAAGCAAAAAGGGAAGAAATCTGCAGAATAAAGCATCGCGTTGAACAAGCAAAATCCATTTGCCCAAGGCTCCACATATTTCGAAAGCCGATTAAATATAATAAACCCGACTGTTCAGAAACAAGAGTTGTCAGTTGGGAACTAACGGATATAATAAAACAAAGTATGAAAGGGAAGAATATAACTATTGAAACGGTACCGTCAGATCAATGGTATTTCGATCTGACGGACTACGTGCAGGGATGTGGCAGAGATGCAAGATGCGCCGTCACAGCCGCGTATATGAAAAGAAATGCCAATTTAATTTTGGAAGACGAAGATGAACAATTCAAAGGGAACGAAATATCCGTGTTCCTCCAACATGAATTTTTACATGTTACGATAATAAAATCATACTTCTGAAAGCCGCCAAGGTGCTGAGCAGCCTGGCCGACCGCATTTATGAAAAGACTGGCTTTTCTTGCTCGGGAGGAGTCAGCACCAATTTATTACTGGCAAAAATTGCCTGCTATCTTAATAAACCGGGCAAAATAACTGCCCTGAATGAGTACGGCTTGAACAGGATTTCGCCGAAAATCCCAATTCCAAATGTACAAGGTTTCGGGAAAAAACTGGGACAGAAGATTAAAGACACATTTGGAATTAATTCACTTCGTCAGTTACAGAACATTACTTTTTCGGAACTACAGGAATATTTTCCACGTGCGGAGGCAATCATGATAGCAAATACAGCAAGAGGAATCTGCGACGTCCCCGTGATTCACAAAACTGCCACTCAAGTGGTTGGTTGTGGAAAATATAAATTGGGTACGCATTTAATAATTATTTCATTCTATCTAATTACTGTGTTCTAATTACGGAAATAGGAAAAAAAGTTTCTATTTAATTCTATCTATAGATTAGAATGTTAGTATAACATAATAATAATGAATACATTGCAAGGGCGTGCCCAGACTTTCTCTTTGGGAGCGACTAGGTTTAAATTAAATACAGTGCAAAAATGCATGCGTAAAAAATTCACCAGCTGAGAAAAAATTGACCGAAATCTTGGATAAAATAAACTAAAACAATTTTTTTTGGTACTTTGGAGGTAATTTTAGTAATTATCTCGGCGTTTATGGTAGGGACACGTGCCCCCTTCTCGGTACGACCTTGGTATGTTGTAGAAATAATTTATGGTGAAAGTCGTGCATATATAAACCTTGTTCTGTAGTAATTTAATCATAATATATTTCAATTAACAGAAAAGAAAATATGAAAAAAACATTTCATTCTTCATTCAAAATTACGAAATGGGCAAAAAGTTATAAAATTAAAATTAACAATTAAAATAATTAAAAGCGACATGTCGTTTTTATGTAGGCCCCCACTATTACTAAATCTAGGATACGCGCTTACTGATGGGCATTTTCATTGACAATCGGTAGTACTAGTATAAAATTATTACGGATACTAATTGTAAATATATTTCGTTTTTCAGGCATAAGTTCCAACTTTGGGCTACGGTGCGAATTAGATGACCGTTGTGAAGAAATACTGGACCGATTGGACGCGGAGTTGAAGAGATATAAAAGGGTGCCGAAATCCCTCAAACTGGAAATTCAGTTCTACAGAATTCCAGACAGATCGGAGCATTACTCAGAAGAGTTTACTATAAATTATTACAGATCACTTTCTGTTCGACATTTGGCTCAAGGATGCTTCGAGGAAATTGTGAAACGCAGAAGGATCGTTTTGTACAACTCGTTCACCATCACTGCTTTGAAATTCACTGCTAAAAGTTGGTGCAATGCTCAGTAGTTCGTAGCATTCATGTTCTTGCATTTCTAGCGCATTTTTATATTCTTTTTGTACATACTCACGCAAGCAATACATATAATTATTATTACATGAATAGCATTCGTAAATTGTAAACAAACATTTTCTCTGTACATTTCCTTTCAAATGAAGCGCAATTTAAAAATGATTTATAACTCATTAAAGTAGTTTAGTAAAAATGATTTGTAACTCATTAAAGTAGTTTAGTAATAAATAGTTGTATTATGTATTAGTGTTAGGGGAAAAAATTGAGGCTAGGGCTTGAAGAAAATTAAAGTGAAACAATTTGGTAATAATATAATTATAATCATAATAATGAAATAATAAAATGACAAAAATTATCCATACGTTAATTTCTTACTTTAGTAAACAGGCTAAAGGCTAAATATAATTAGGTTGAAATTGATGGTTGTACATGATGAAACATAAGTTGGATACAATTTACAATTTGTCTTTATTGTTTATTGCGAATAAATAAATTCCATCATTATTGCAAGCATTAAACCGAAGGAATCTATATAAGTCATTTCATTATTTTCATTTTTTTCATTTCAACTATTTTTATCGTACCAATAATAATTTGGTAACAAAAACAAAATACATTTGTTTAATCCTGATTGTACCATTTATTTACACACTTAAAATAACTAACTTTAAAGTGTTATTTCCAAATAACACAAAAAGAGAAATTTTATTTAATAAAATGAAGTATACTATTATGGGCATTGAGTGAGACGATTCTTTTATTACTACACACTGAAAACGCTCATAGTCTCATAGTGCATCTCTTCTCAAGTTTGGATGCTTTTGTAAGTGTATCGATTCTCCTGGTTAGTGCGGAAATACGGTACAAGTTCAAAATATTATTTCCTTAAAATATTTTCGGAAACAAATTGCATTTATTTTAAATGTTACAGAAGATTGAATTTTGGCATCATGAATTCATTATTTAGCCCAGTTTGGGAAAGCAATCCATTGCTCATTAACACGGTAATTATGATACAAGTCAAAATTAAAAGATAAATTACTCCCACATAATAATATTCATTATTTATTTGCTATTAAAATCTATCTTGGATTATTTCGTTTCTTTTAGAAGACTAATAAACTAATGGTGTCTTTATTGTTTCATTTTCCTTCAATCATTTTATTTTCTTTGTTCATATTCAATATTAAGAAACATAATTTTTCTCTTATTTTCAATTTAATAATTATTAATTTTTGTATTTATTGTAATAATTCGCAAAATATTTTGTCGATACGAACTCTCAAAAATAATTACAAATTAGTAAAAAAAGTAGTACACAAAAAAGTTAAATAAATTTATCCCTCATCATTTTCGAATTTGGTTGTCACTTTACAATACTTTTTGTACAATTTTCCAACAGGTTGTCAGCTGTGTTTTTAAATTTTTACCACTACATGAAATCAAGAAATACAGACTTGTTTGTCAAGAATGGAATTCTGTGTCCGAGCCTATACTCAGAAAGAGAGGAAAAATAAAATTCTGTGCATTATTTCGTCCTTCGGATTTTCTCAACTATTATTTGACCTTGAACACCAATCTCCCGAATTTGCCATTCACAGCTTTCAAATTCCCAAATGTTCTCGAATCCATTGGATCATTTACTTCAGACCTGCAAAATTTTGTTGAGGTATGGGGAGACAAAATTAAAAGTCTCGAATTGGAAGTAATTACTGTGATGGCCGATGATAATGGCTGTCATTTATTATTGGACATTCGTCCCTCCATGGATTTAGTCGCAGCAAACCTTACCAATCTAAAAATCGGAATTTATCCCTCATCATTTTCGAATTTGGTTGTCACTTTAGAAAAACTCGTTTCAATCAAAACACTTTTCCTATCTGACTGTAATGTTGATGTAAGTTCCAACGGGGGAGCAAGAATCACCCCGTGTAAAATTTCCTTGCGAGATGTTGCATTTCAAGAAAATGGAAAAAAGATGCAAAATGTGATTGTGAATGATTTCGTGGATTTTAGCAAATGTAAAGGAATAGAAATTATGTGTTCTGCGGGTGATTCACCACGCGGAAGTAAAATAACTTTTGATTTGTCCCGAGATACGGTAAACGCCGACAACATCGACTTTTGTGATATTCGTTTGGTCAACTGGGGAAACGCAAAAGTAATTGTGGATAATTTAATTTTAATAAGATGTCCTTTTGCCGGGAAAACAACAATGCAAATTAAGCGTTTGGATTTCATGCAAAGTGACATTGACCTTTCTCTTTTGCCCAACTCCATCGAAAAACTGAAATTAGTTGGCAGCAGTTACGATCTGAATGAGAACAGTAGTCCTACTGATATTTTACCGAATTTGAGACAGTTGAAATTGTTCCCGGGTGACAGGCAACCTCTTACATTCGACAGTTATTCGGGTTTATCACAATTTGCAAATTGTTCGGATTTAATGGATGTAGAAATAGGGGCTGGGTTTACGTACAACGAAGATTGTCTCCTGAATTTGAGTTGGTTACCGAAAAATATCAAAAAACTGAAGTTAGTGCGTCCTATGGGTTTTCAAATTACGGTTGATGATAGTATTAATGTGGATATGCTCATCTTGGATAAATGCACAGGCTCATTTGCTCAAAAAGTGTCGAATAAAATAAATCCGAAAGTTTTGGTAGCTGTGTTGTTGGGGGAAGAACGGGAGGAGGATAGAAGAGAATCAGCTGATCGGTTTATCTCTTTGATCACCCAAAATAATAAACAATTGGAAAAAGTTGTAGTGAAATTACAAGAATTGATTGTTTCAGAACTACCGTTTGAGGAAAATAAATTTTTCCACATCGTGGACAAAGAATCAATTTACTACGAATTTGTAAACCAATTTGGCACGGCCATAACCGAAATGGATTTTAAACGCTATGTAGATTTCCACTAGAATACTAGTTTTGTACTGAATATACATGAAATATGCACAAAAGGATAATTAATGAAAAATTGAAGAAAAACATGAATAAAACAGAGTTTTCAAAATGTACAGTTAATTTAAACATAATAAATAATTCCACCTTCTTTGTTTGAACGTCTTAATTAATTATAATAAACATATATTATGACTGCAATATTGCACTCATACTTTATGTATGAAAATAGTACGTGAATGCCTCTTCAAATATGTACACAAATTGTGTAACACAATGAATATAGAAAAAGTTGAAGAGTGTACTTCCTGAATTGTAATTATAAGTTATTTACTCTGTTAGAAATAAAAAGATAAGGCTAAGGAGAAATATTTTATTAAAATTAATTAAAATTTTATAAAATTAAAATTAATGGGAATAAGTATTTGCGGGTCTACTAACTATAATTATGAATGACACACCTCACGAAGAATTAAATTTGTCTTTACATTTATGTATGTAATAATAATAATTTAATTGGACCCTCCATTCAGTCCATTCATACCTTCATCTGTTCTAAAGGCTAACAGTATTAATTCTCATCAAGGGCGTATCTGGAATTCTGAAAAGGGGGGCTTTGGGTAAAAATTGACGCTGCAAATTGTCAAGTAACTCCTCTTTTCCGATATCTAGAGGGGTTCAATTCAAATCTAGTGAACAAAGTGAACATATGCTTAGATACGCCCTTGATCTCATTCTTTTACACCGAAATGTGCCTATTAATTTTCCCACCATGAGTGTGAGATAATGCATGCTATGTTTCTGAAATGTTAATATCTAAATCTAATAATAATATAACCCGAACATCACTATTATATAAAAACAGTCTCTAAACAATTTTCTTTATTTTCAAGTAAATTCGCTTTGAAATGAAATCTTTGTCGGTTTTAAATTAGTGTACGCAGTATTTTTGAAGTAAAAAGATAATTTATTAATTACAATTACTTTAATAGAAGAGCATATTATTTTCTCATGAATGAATCCATTGAATTAAGGAAAGAAAATAATAAGCATTGCAAAAATTGTTTCCTAATTTATGTTTGCGGGTTTAGTTGGGTAAAGCAATATTTTATATCTCTAGTCATTCCACAGCTCCAGGTATGAAACTTGAAAATGCAAGTCACATAGTCACATTATGAGTAAAATTATGTGAAGCAGCTTATTGAATGGTGAAAAAAGATGAAGAGACGGAGGAGGTAGGAAGTAGGAAGAAGTTTGTGGCAAATGACATTTCTGTTGAGTTTAGGGTGAAAACGGATGTTAATTTCCGGTTTTAATTAGCCTTTTACATTTTGCGTTCACTTCAACTTCATATGCCGCCAATGTTTTTCTTGTGCCGATGATTGTGCCCGTCTACTTAACATTATTAGCACAAACTGAGTGTTTTCTCATTTCTTACCTTTGCCATTTTGTCTTTCTTGTATTTATGCTTAAAATGTACTTTCAAGAAATGTATCGATTCTTGCAAAGTTTTCCACCGTTCCTCTTCCTAAAATTATTGGCTTCCAGAAAGAAGGAAAGGAGTATCTCCGTCAAAAAGTGTTTCACAAGCCGTTTCCCTGTTGTGTTGGGAAGAATTAGTGAAAGCTTGTAAAATTGACTCTGAAAGAAACTATTGGGGCAAAAGGACAAGGCAGAATAGTTTTAGTAAAACACAGAGTAGTGTATAGTATAGACAGATAGAATGGCAATTCGCTATTCTTACCAACCCATCTTTCGATGTATAATATTCGATATCTGCAAAACAGACAAATTCGACTACTGAGCCATCTGGTATTTTCTGAGCGCATTTCTGGTTGATCCCG
>JABASD010004396.1:0-15671 GCA_019776165.1 Pogonognathellus flavescens
TCCACAATGTATCCAATTAAATGAATTATTTTCCAAATGCGTTGATGGTGAAAGGGTTGAGATTCCTCCGGAACTGAGAAATCCACCTGAGCCAATCATAAAACCTCCATTTATTTTGGATGTCCTTGAAAAGAAAATCCGAAAGGCTATTCCTAATTCTCCTGAAGATTTCGTCGACAATGAAGATGAGCTGACGGAGGATGAGACGGAGGAAGAACGTGGAATGTTAATCAAACGAGTTTTCATTCAAAGTTGGCAGTTCCTTTTAACCCTTTGCATCATCTTTCAAAAAATGTGTATGGGTTTCTACAAAATCTGCACTTATTTGAACAACATAAGCCCACATAGTAGAGATACCAGCAGTACGCCATCGATTTGCGTGAAGGTATATATTGGATTTATCTTTTTAATCCTAATTTTGGTTTTGTGGGAATAATCAGTGGAAGTGAATAATAATCATAACCCCTGCAAAGATATAAAATGCCCGTTGAAAGTTTCAATGTTTTTGATAATGTAAATAATTGTTTTACCTTTCATGATTATTATTTCAGTAGAATAGAGGTAAAATCGTTATAATATTATAATACTTAAAACGTTATGCAGTAATATCGCACGCGCACCTTATAGATCTAAAACTACAACAATGCACTGGTCAAATTATTTTACGACCACCAAAAAATCACAAATTAAATGCTATAACTGAATAATTCTCACCAAAAAGTGATAATATTAACCACCCTCAAGCTACATAAGGTTATGCAATGAAATATGACAATAAAAATCTACAAAAGTTAATAAATCGCTCTTCACTTTATATGATTTTTACTATTGTATTAACTACAAATATTTTATCTGAATAGGTAGGTACTAGGTACCTATTTCTCTACTCTACTGATTACAGATAGTTTCATTTCACATGTATGACTAAGCAGTATAAGACGAAGACTCCAAGCTATATGAATGGTAGATATTTTGAGAATGAGCTAAATGTGCTGAAAAAGAATGTGTCTCAACTTGAGACACATTGTGATTGTGGATTCAACTCTGATACTTCAAAATATTAAAATAAATGTTATTGTAAATGACGTATCCAAGATTCACAAATGGGGAGAGCTCTATAGAAGAAATTAATAAATTTGCTTCCTTGGAACGTACATTCTGGTTAAATAACCTTTTTCCTTAATCTGGGGAAGGAGGGCAGGGGGGGGTGCTAAGCCAAGAGAGCCAATACATAGAAAAGTCATGGTTATTACTATTCAGTTACTACCCCTCACTGCAGTCGCAATTTTTTGTTTTAGTATATTTATACGTAGACTACGTAGACTACCTATTATTAAGCTTAAAAATAGGTACCTAGGTTGTAATTTGTAGACAGTAAAGTCAATCAATGAAGTTGTATATAAATGTTGCCGAATACGAATTATATGCCTAATATTGATATCTTAAATTATTCTTATCATTGTAAGTAACTAACTTGCTTTATTTAACATTTGCGTGTGGAAACTTAAAGTTACGTGTCTGAAAGCACGACTGAGGTGCAGATGAGTCCTTCGGGTACATTTACAAAATTACAATTCATTTAGGGTTGGTAAGTATTGATCTGCCCAATATACTTTTAGTAATCTTAACCCCAATTATGAATCATTTAATGTGAAGTCAGCCATAATCCAATTGTATATATTGTGGGTACTAGTATAAACAGTAATATTGTCCAAATGATACCTAATGTGTACAAATCAAGTCACAGGCTTAAAGTTTTTGTTCTTTTATATATTCAATCCAATTATAAGTAGTATTTAACATTATAGTATAATTTTTTATACAGGAATTTTGTATACCTATATAAATGGGTACGTAGGTATATGTATCAATTAAAAAATAATTAACTCGCAATCGCGATTGATTCATTTTATGCATCATTCATATCAACATTCTGCTTATAGACGGGTTGACGATGACGCATTTAGCTAAATGAATAGATTTGATATCGACCCGGCTATAAGGACGAGTTTATGTACAATATTCATTTGAATGGGATTCGCAATTAAGTATCCTAGTTATAAAGCAAGCACAGTGAGTATTACATTATATAAGTGTTTCAATTTCCTTACACTACCTCTAAAGTATTGGCAATTTCAGTTTCAGTGTCATGCAATGTTGGCATTTGCATGTGGTAAGCTTTCAAGTAACAAAGAATTGATTGAAAGCTTATCGATTTTCAGGGGAATACAAAAGAAACTACAAAATGTTATAGTGGAGTGGACGGAAATCTGTTGCGTGTCCTTTAGTGAGACAGTCTAATAGCCAGGAACTACGTCGTCTTCAAACCAGTCTAAAATATTCATGAAAATATTCCTTTTATGTGTTTCATTCTACTAGGCAGGCTTTGTCATTGGCATTTATTAACTTTAAGTTCACATTGAAGTGACCACTATAGAGTTAGAGACAGCGGATGGACGTCACTAATAAAATACTACCTATGTATAGTTACCAACTAAATTAGATAGCTCTGTGGAGGTACACACAGTAATTGCCATACCATTTTCATACTCCTATCTGTAGTACCTTTCTCTCTTGAAATGTTTGTACCTTATCGAGTTTAATATTTATTAGTACTTCGATCAGTCAATTTTTTATACAAATTGTAGGTCATTATTCAGGATTTCAAAGGACAAGGGCTTCACCTTTTACGTGTTTACAATATTTTTCCGCTGTGTTTTCAGAAGAAAAATATATTGGCTATTTTCTGACTCTAACAGTCGTATTTTATTATATACGTAGATGAAAACTGTATAGGTATTTTCAATATGTGCCCAGGTTGACGGTATACAGTGTATTCAACATTAAAAGTTACTTATAATATTATATATATATATATTCCCCACCCCCGTAAATTTTTACATCCAGCAGTATTATTTTTATCAAATATTTGTTCAGGTAATATTGGAATCTTTTGGAACTGCAGTGGTATTGAGTACTGTAATACTATGGGCCACGTGCACCAAGATTTTTATTAGGATTTCTATTTAAGTTTTCATCTTAGCAAAATTCGCTGAATATTATTTGTTCCTTTTTATTATTTTTTACAAAAACAAAAGGGAGGTTGAACCTTAACATTTAGCCATCATGGGAAAAATGGACAAAATTCAAATGCTCATGAATGACCTGAACTCCCAATTACAACAACAAGGTTATAATACTAAAACCCAGAGTGGAGCTTCATCGTCAACAAGCAATTTGAAGGAATGTTGGACTCCGGAAACAATGGTGAGTGCAGCCATTGGGACGAAATCTACAGATGACTGGCCGCCGTCTCAAAACTATTTTCGGTCTTCGTGGTCTATTCAAGACAACATGAGAGAATTTTGGATTCCGAGTAAAGATAAAGACAGTGACTCAATCTCATCTTCTCAATCAATCGAGGAAGATGCAAAAGCAGCTCTTCGCAAATCCAGGAGAAGGAAGAGACGAATCATTACTTTGTTTGGCCTTGCCCTCTTGATTGCGATTCTCGTCATGGTGGTCCTTGTGTATACAATGTACAAAGAAAAGGATGAAAAGGCAATTCTCGTCAATAACGATTCCACAAACACAACCTACAATCATAATACAAACAGGTAACTTACCTAATTTTGTGTCTAAGAATCACAGCTCTTATAAACACAAATTAAATTGCTGATTTTATAATAATATTTCAATCAATTTAATTTAAAACACAACCGGAAGCTAAAAATCATAATGCTAAATGGAAAGAATGATTAATAGAATTGATGCATGAATACTAAAGCAAATAATAATTTTTTTCATTGGTTTGAAAATTTGAACAATATAATACATTAATAAATGCTTAATTAATTTGTAAGCACAAATCAGTCACTTTGTTACCAATGTTCCAATGAAAATAATCATATTTTTTCTCCTTTTTTCTTAGACTAATGCAAAATTATTCCTCTCATTTGCAGG
Organism: Pogonognathellus flavescens; assembly: GCA_019776165.1. Lineage (NCBI taxonomy): Eukaryota > Metazoa > Arthropoda > Collembola > Entomobryomorpha > Tomoceridae > Pogonognathellus > Pogonognathellus flavescens. Next base: position 3,964 of record JABASD010004396.1, read on the forward strand.
CCGAGTCACTTTCATCATAGTGAGAAGACAAATAATGATCTCGAGCTGCAGTACAAAAACCTTTTGGTGCTGATGCAAGCAATGCAAAACGACGTAAGAAATCTAAAATATTGTTAGGGAGGGACCAACATTTTAAGCATTGATTTTATTACATATATCATTTGACTTGTTATTAATTATTGGCATTATTAATCTGAGCATTGCATAAATGAACATTTAAAAATAGACCGACAATTAATTTGTTTTCAGATGAAAAAGTACAAAAGTGAGTTGACCGATATCAAAAGTTTATATGCAGAGTGCAAATCCACACAGGATGCGAATATTCTATCTCGGGCTACCACTGCGTCTCCAATTACCTGTCAGCCTAACAGCAATAAAGGAAAACTTGGACCTTCTAATGGGAATCAAGGTCGTTCGCCGAAGTCTCTTCCGAATGGTGAGATGGGAATAAAAGCAGAGACTACGCCAACCCCTACTGTTTCCGCAAAATCAGTCACAACAGAAAAGAATGCAAAGAATGATGCCGAAAAAACCAATTTACAGCCGGAAATGAAAAAGGACGATAATAAAGTCGCATCTACAGCCTCCGCTGAAGAAGTATTGCGCAATATTCCAACTACCGAAAAAAGTGCCGAAGAATCGCAAAGCACTGGTGAGATTGTATCAGTGGACGAAGCAACCCAAGTTGACAAACCCAAAATACAAGATTTGACACGAGACAAGGGCGGCAACAGCAATGACGACGCAAACAAAAATGAGATGAATAATGAATAATAATGACAGCGAGCAGTTTAAACATCCAGTTGGGGAACCAGACAACGAAGGAAATAACAACGAAAAAGACAAGAAAAACACAGATACTAAAAACCCAGAAAAAAATACAAACGATTTAACGAAGGAAAATGTGGAGGATGAGGGTTCGAAAAAATCAATGACGGATAAGAACAATCAAGAAAAAACAGGGAAAGAAAACGAAAAAAGTGAATCATTTGGAAAGGAAAACAATGAGTTACAAAATAAGAAATCAAATGATGTAGATGTTGTTCCAAAAATCAAAGACGGTAAATCCCAGGCTGATACAGAAATAAAGAAACATTCCAATACGAATCCAGAAATCGGTGAAGATGTTGAACACGAAAACAATCCCAATTTCCAAGGTGAAAAATTTTCAGACGGTTTTGGTCAACGACGTGAGAAAAACGGTACTATCGGTCATATATTAGATGAACAATTCTGGGAAGATTTGGATGGCTTTTTAAAAGATAAAAATGGAACGGAAGGAAGCAATGGCAGGGACGATGGATCAATCCGGATGGATAATCCTGAAAATGATTCGGCAAAAAACGAAATAGATGACGAAAAATCTTCGATGGAGGATAATAAATATAAAAATGGAATAAAAAATGATGATGGCAAGGTTGAATTCAGGTCTGACTCGGACCCTAAGGTCACTGACAATCGGAAAAAGAGAAGGAAAAAATCCAAATGGCCTTGGCGATTCTTTGAATGCGTTTATGAATACGTTTCAAAAAAAGTCGGAAATTATCCAAAAGATTTTGAGCTTGCATGCTAAAGATATATCTGTTAATATGGCACTCCCATGCATACCTATATAAAGCATCCTTATTCTCATCCCGAATGAATTGTCTCAAATAGAAAACAGCCAGAATCAAAATATTTTAAACGTAAAATTATTATTTTCGAATTCATAATAATTTTTTATCGGTGCATCTTTTCTTAACATTATTTCCATTCATGCTCATAAAGTTTCATCAGAATGTAATATATAAATCCTTTTTAAAGTCCGGACAATTGTATTTCATTTGGGATGTAGATGTGATGTGTTTTTGATCATACTTAAGCAATTTAAGCAGCGTAATTTTAGTATTCAATTCAATTGTGCTATGTCAGTGCGATGATACCAAATATTTACAAAATAAAATTTTAGTTGAAAATTATAAACTCTGTTGCAATTATGACATTAAATGATTTGTTCATATTTCATTATATATTATTATTATCTTATCAGACAACTGCAGCACACTTTCAACAGCCGATTCAATTTATACAAACCAGAACAGGGGCAATAGTAAACAAAGTTAGTATGTTAAACTTTAAAAATTGCTTAATTACTTATACCATGTCTTCCATATTCTAAAACATTTTTAGATACTAACTAATTCCCAAAGTGCAGAATCTAGAATGCGGTGAAACGTTTACGCACGAAAGAAAACTTCTTATGCAAATCAACGAACTTCCCATAATTCTAAAAAAATGTGAATTTGTCTTTATTGCCCGTCTAGTTGAAAAACATTTGCAGCTCTGTTAATTTACATTTCCATTGATCATGAATCCATTATCCATTTTATCGAAGAACAAAAAAGTTAAAGCTATTTATGTTTGTACTTAATTGGCATATAATCGATTGTTAGCCTTCGTGTAAATGAAAATAATAACAATATCTATTATTTAGTTTCCTTCTTTAAACACGTAAATGAAAAAACTTATTTCCTATTGGTAGTAAGCTAAGCGGTATAATTTTCCCTTGAAAACTTTTAATACAACATAAAGGAAGAGAATTAATTATCCAAGTATCGCTTTGTAAAGTAAATCACATTTATTTTTTATCCCGATGCACAGTTCTCATATGTAAATTGAGCCGGTTTCGTGCAGTAAACACTTTTTCACAAATCGGACAGGGAACTGGTCCAGCCTTGGCATGACTATGAGTAGTGTGGTACTTAAGCTTTGAAGGGCATGGAAAAACTTCATCACATTTTTCGCACTTCAGTTGAGCTCCAATTTCTTTGTAGTTGTGATCTTCAATGTGTCGCTGCAAAGATATTTCTGTTTTAAACGATGCTGTACATTTATCACACCCAAACTTCGTCCCACTATTAAGACACATCCGCTCATGTCTGCGTATACTACTACTGTTTTTAAATCTTTTACCACAAGTGATACAAGTAAAAGAAAGAACTTTACTGTGGGTGGCTTTGTGTTGTTTCAAAGCATAAAGACTTTTAAAATCTTTATTACAAATCTGACACTTGAAAAGTCTCTCCTGAATGTGAGCTGTTTTTACATGCTCCGGCATACTTACACTCTGTGGAATTTGTTCTCCACAAATTTTGCACGTCTTATTATTTTTCTTCATTTTCAGGTGAACAATTCGCATGTGGGTGTACAATGTAAATTTTAAAGAGAACTTCTTATCGCACAAATGGCACACAAAGGGCCCGGTTGAAGAATTTTCAATGTGTTCCGCATGGTTTTCGGTTTGATGTTGTCTTAACTCGTCTTCAGTCTCAAATTGGACGTTGCAAACTTGACACGTTAGTTTAGCAATATTTTCGTTAACGCTTGCAGAAGGAATATCATCGCTTTTGCTAGATTCATTACTTGTTGGTAGTGGTATAATGTCATTGGATTTTTCACTGCGTAATATTTTGTGGAAATTGAGATCTGTTTGGGACTGGAAAATCTTTGAGCAAACCGTACACTTTAATGCACTTACTTTTTGATTATATGTTGTGAGTTTAATATTGTGCACTAATCGCATGTGAGCGGTGAGCAATTCAACGGAATAAAATGTCTCTGTACAGAATTTGCAATCCATTGGTTTCAAAGTCTTGTGAACGCGTTGCAAGTGCTGTGTAAGCCTTCCAGCAATTTCATAATGCTTGTCACATCTCCGACAGATGAATGGGAAAAAATAGCTTTTAGCATCTTCCAATGTGACGGAATGGATTTCCAAGTTATGGCTTTTAAGCGAATCAAAATTTCCGAATTCCAATCCACATTCTCTACAAGCTAAAGACTCGTTTCTGCTAGTAGTGGGTAGATCTGTAACCTTTGTTTTTCGCTCACAACTAACAAATTTTTCAAAATGGAAGGTTCGTAAGTGAGTTTTAATCTCTTCCATAGTTGCAAGTACAGATTCGTTGCATTCGTCACAAAAGTAATTACGTCTTCTAGTAATCCCTCTTTTCAACGTTTTTTTAATACTAAGTATTACTTTGTGTACTTTTAACGAGTGTTTTATAAGTAACACTTCTGAATCAAAGGATTCATCACATTTAAGACATTTAAAAGGCGGAGAAGCGGCTTCATCAAGGGTATAAATTATCACTTTGCCAACTTCATTGCTTGATAAACCATCTTTAACACTTTTTGATGTACTCCGGGGTGAAAATTTAGCAGAGGATTTCAATTTTATTCCCTCCTTCGTGGTGACTAACAAATTAAAAAGAGAAAATCCATAAAAAAATGTTTACCTCGTAAAAAGTTTACCTCATTCATTAATTACCATCGACATAATCGACAAGGTAAAGGCAAAACATCAATTCTGGCAAAATTAAACATTAATTATAAAGGATGACTTGTAACACCCAGTTTTAAATTGATTTTCAGGGGAAAATATTGTTACAATTACAATGTTTATTAAATATGCTGAAAATAAAAGAGTTTGAAATTTGAAATACTTACAATTATTAACATTTGGATGGATTTGAGTTTGCTGAGCATCACAATTTTCGTTACTTTCCAGTCCGCAACTTTCCTCGCTTTTTGCTTGACCAACAGAACTGGCTGAAAGGCTCATATCGGTTTTGCAAATGAGTTTACAACTTGTTTTCAAATGCAGTAATAGTTTATCGTTGGTTGTAAAACAACTATGGCACAGTGAACAGAAAAAGTCGGTTTTGTGTTGATTACGACAATGAAAACGTAAACTACCTATGGTATTGAAGCTGCATTTGCATTCGGAGCAGGAAAATCCTTTAGTTAGCGTTGGCAGCAGCAAACGATGATCATCTTTACAATGAGTTGAAAGCGATGAATTTGATGAATACCATTGAACACACTTAGGACAGTTAAATGGAGGACCTTTGATGACTGAATCATGGATAGATAATTCAATGTTGCTTTTTTCATCTCCTAATCTTATTTTCATATTTGTAGTAGCAAACCCTTCACGTGGCGTGTTTCTTTCGTTAAGAGATTCAACGTTGGCGAAGCAAGTTGGATGAATTAGTAATTTATGATTCAGTTTACAGTGAGTCGTAAGATCTGTCCTATTTTTGTAAATCAAGTTGCATGTTGACGATGGACAATTATAAGGAGGGCCTTTGATTAATGAATTGTATGTTAAACATTCGTCCACTTCATTGTTTAATCGTCCTAATATTTGTTTCCGGCGGGATTTTTTAGGTTTTACATCAATATTGGAAGGACTATCAACTGCTGATTCCTGTTCCATAGAATCAAAGTCAAAAGTGTAATCAGGGACGCTGGTTATTGACATTTCTTCTTCAGATTTGACGTCAGTGATATCGTCCTCTTCTAATTCATCACCACTGTCACTGCTGTCACTAGCTCCGGTACCTATTGGATCGTTATCCGAATTGGCTTCCTCCGAAAGTTGGTAGTTTATTTCATCCTCGTCAATTTCTGGCTCACTGTATTCCATGGTGTCCTCTTTCTCGTCTTCGTCAATTTCTGGCTGATTGCATTCAATGGTATCTTTATTCTGCGCCTCGTTAATTTCTGACTCACTGGGTTGAATGGTGCCTTGTTCCTCCACTTCTTTAATATCTGGCAAAGTGAATTTGTTTTCAGTTTTGTTTTCTGTCTCCTCATTGTCCTCTTCTATTTCTACTTTAAATTCTTCAAGTGTGATTTCTTGCTCGGCAAGATTTTTGACATTTGCATTATTTAGCTTAGTTGGAAGATTGTTATAATGAATTGATTTAGATATAAAATTATTATCTGTGGCTATTTGTTTTAATTTCGTATGGGCTCGGTACACTTCTCCAAAAACCGGTGAACAGATCTTGCACAATGTCAGATTTATATTCATCGGTAGAGCCAATGGGTCATTCTCGTCAGATTGGGAGTCTTCGGATATCGCATAATGTGATGTGATATTTACAGTCAGCTTATCTGAGGGTATTTCGTAAATATAAGACAGAGCTTCCAAGTTCGATTTAGCATTACCGAATATTTTATTTCGGTCGCATAACTCCGTTGTGTTTGCTTTGTCAAATGGGTTGATGTGACACGAACAATTAGCACATTCACTCAATAAATATTTCTCCAATTCTTTTACAAGCATTTTGATTTCGGTTGTTGTTTTCAGTTGCAGTTTCATTCGTTTTTCTGCTCATTCATACAAATTTTATTTCGTATCCAACGCTGAATCTTAATAATCCACTGTGCACCTGCTTTAATCACACACATTTGAAACATTAGGTTCATATTGTATTAAATTGTACGTAGATGTTATTCATATTACGACATTAAAAGATTAAACGTCAGATGATAGAGATGATGAAAATGATGATAAAAACAAACACACCTGTTCATGTTCTCAATGTTTCAAAATTTGTTTTTCGATAGCTTATTGCTTTCTACGAAACTGTTGTTTGGCTTTTAAAAATAGTATTAAACTAAAATGACATCAGATAGATCTTCTTCGAAAAGCTAAAAATTTCACGTCATATTTTCAATCAAAAATAAAACCTGCAGATAATCTTCTCTATTCCAAATTTCCCTTCTCATGAGTGCTTGCCGCTTTAGTAAGTTTCCTTGCGCTCACTCACAGATTTTAATTGTGAAGATGGGGCATAGTGCTACTACGATATTATGGAAGATCCTGCGACTGAAGAGACCACAAATGACAAAGAAAAAATCTCTTCCATAATCAAAAAATAAAATAAACTTATTTGAATTTACTACGAATGGCTGACCTCTAGTCTAGAATAAGTTAAATGTAACATAGGTAAATACATGTAAAATCTTTAACATTTATTACTTATTAGTAAGTATTTCAGGTAATAATATCGATTACAAAAGAAGCGGACATAATACCATATTATATCGTTAAAAACTAAATGATAAATACACACTTTCTAAAAAATAACATTTTATAACTTACGATTAAGATAAAATTACGATCAATAATATGCCGGTTCTTCTTTTATGTCTACTGAAGATGAGTCATAATTGCTGGTATTTTGCATATCATCAATTTTGTGAAGAACAATACGTAGCTGCTTTATGTGAAAGTTCGCAAAAGTTTTGCTAGTATTTGTTTTGCTACTTTTTGTTTTAGATTCATTCTTCAGTTCAGCTTTACTCTTCACAACTCTTGTACTTTTTCTAACAGGCAATTCGCTCTTCAACGATTTTTGGGATTTGGTTTTAAGTTGAAGGTCTGCACTCTTTTTCCTGGTAATTTTCTCTTCACTAGAAGAATTGTACTCTTCTGACTCAGTTTCAGACTCACTATCGCTAAGTCTGGTGTGACGTTTTCTTGATTTTATTTGTCTATTACTTTTGTTCTTGACTGAATCGTCCTTTCTATTTTCATGAACTTTGGAATTGTGTCTTACCAATTCCTGTTTGCGCCTGCACTTTTGTGGACAGCTTGGACACTGATATAGTTTTTTTAAGGGAAAGTCCTTACTTGCTACTTCTGGATGTTCTTTTGCGTAATGTTTTAGTAAATCCTTTTTAATAAAATAGACGAGTGGTTTTGATGGTGTGTGAGGACAATGAGCGCACTTATACTCGTCGATTTCGATTATCTTACTTCTATATGAATGATTTTTGTCATGGATTTTCAGGGCGTCTTCAGTGGGGAAGCATACCTTACATTTTAGGCACTGATAAGGTCTCATCAGACTCTTTTCTGAGTGTCGGTTTCTCTTGTGGGTATTCAAAGCTCTTTTTGACCGCACTTCCACACCGCATACCTGCACAAATCATTGTAATGAAATTATAATTAAAATCATATCAACTGATAAGACTAAATGAATAGTACATATACGAAAAAATGTTGAATTTATTCCTTACGTCACATTTAACTTTGTCGTAGCATTTAGGTAGGACCAATGTAAGTAAACAATTGTCCGTCTCATAAGGTATGGAAATAAGCTCATAATTAAAAATCCCTTCAGCCAGTCGGATGGTGTCTCTCTGCAAAAATATTAAAATCTGCGTATGAAATTTCATCCGACTGGCTGAAGCTATTTTCAGTTATGAGCTCGTTTCCATACCTACTGAGACGGTTTACCTACATTGGGTAGGACACTGGAATGTTTGATTCGGTTATGATGGTACAAACTTTGGGGCAAGTAATACTTTTTCTCGCAAATTTTGCAATCATATTTCGGCTCCCCATTCAAACGATTTTTGTCGTGTGTTCCTTCATGTTTCTTCCGATTCGCCCAATCGTTAAAAGTTTTGTCGCAGTATCTGCACTTGTGTGGTTTCTCTCCTGTAAAAGTCAATTAGATATATAGAAGGTATAAATGTTTTAAAATTATTTGTACTTAAAAATAAAAATAAATAATTTAAGTTTGGTTTATCATAGTTTATAATGTTTTTATAATAATAATTTAATAATCTTTTTAGTTTATAATATTTAGAATTTTAAAAGCGACATTACCAGTATGTGACCTCATATGTATCAAATGTGACTGAAACCATTTCGAAACTTTGTGACAAATTTTGCACTTTAATCTGTCCGGGTCTTTTAGGGGTTTTGTTGCAGGTTTATTTTTCTCTTTCATTATTCTCAATCTGGGTATGGTTCTGCCATCGTGAACAAGGCAGTCTTCCTCTCGTTTTACGGCTGTGTGATTTGCATAATCCAGTGCCGCTAAGTGATGTGCTCTCTTAAAGTGCCAATTCAATTTGCTTCGCTTTACGTACCCCCTGTTACATTTTGTGCACTGATAAAGTAGATTCTCCGAAGTGTGAATTGCCTGATGCATTTGCAAATATAATTCATCGCGAAATGCTAATTGACAAACGGGACATTTTACTGGTTTCATGGCTGACACTGTGTGAACTCTCTTCATGTGGTCTTTTAAATGCATAGCTGAAGAAACAATCGCGTGGCAAAGCTGCAAATAAATAAAAACTTCATTTACATTTTTTAATAATTTTTATATTTCATTATTATTAAAACCAAGTAAGGAACCAAATTTTACCTCGCATTTAATTGACGAAGGAGTTGCACACTTCTTGGGGCCATGTTTTTTGCTGTTATGGTCAGTCAAAGTGGCTTGCAAGTAAAATTTTCGTTCACAAATATCGCATTTGAATTGCGGATCTCCTTTAAAGCGGGTGCTATTGTGAGTTTTTTGGTGTCTCACAACATTTCCTTGATGCGTGAATCCTTTCCCACAAATCTTACACTTGTAAGATTTTTCACCTTGAAACAAAATGCTCTAGGTCAACCCAATGTACATTTCAATTGCAAAAATTCCATTTTCAAAGTTTATAGTCCGTGTAAAAATATTGAGTAGAATTGAAAATATTGAAATATAATGTTTTGTACCTGAATGTGTTCGAGCATGACTATTAAAATTAGATTTCTGAGAAAATGTTTTCCCACACAAGTGACAGATAAATTGCTTCGATAAGGGAAGTTCAGATTTCTCTTCGTTTTTAAATACCGATTTCGTTTGAGAATCAACGTTTGGTTTGGTTACTTCTTTAATTGGTAGGTCAGAAACTTGCAAAGGGGTTGGCTTTCCATCATCACTGTTATTATTTGAGACTGTATTACATTGAGGAGAAGAAGCAGGAACATAACTGGAAGACATCATTTCTAACAATTGAGGATCTTCAGAAATTCTAACTGGGGATAACTGAGGGCTGTTTTCCTCACAAAACATTTGTGCTGGAGAATATTCATTGTCACTATATTCATTAGAAACCATGTTTGAATCGTTTTCATTACTTTCCTTCGCTTTTTCACTAGGAGAATCGTCCTCTTCAGATTCACTATCAGTTTCGCTGTCGCTAAGTCTATTGGAATTTTTATTTGATGAAATTTGCCTTCTGTTTCCTTTTCTGACGGAATCATTCTTTCTATTTTCATGAACTTTGGAATTGTGTTTTATCATTTCATATTTGAGACTGTACTTGAGAGGACACTTTAGACACTTATAAACTTTTTTCAACGGTACGTCTTTACTGCTTATTTCTGAATGTTCTTTTGCGTAATGTTTTAGTAAATCATCTTTGGTAAAAGACACGAGTGGTTTAAATGGCACTGTAGGACAATGAGCACACTTATATTCGTCAGGTACATTCCTCTGATTTTCAACTAAATGTTCATTTTCATGGAATTTCAAAGCAAAGTCACTTGAAAAGCATTTCATACATTTCACGCACTGATAAGGTTTAATCACTTTCTTATCAGAGTGTCGTCTTCTCTTGTGGGCTAACATTGCCTTTCTTGTCGGTAGTATCGCTTCACACACCTGCAAAAATCCAATTTTTAAGACTATGATTAAAACCGGGTCAGGTTCAGGTTGTGTAAATAAAAATTTTACAAATATATACGTCATGAAGACTATTAACTCTTTTCTTACATTTAGTACCTAATAGCATTTGGTATGACATACCTTCACATACTATTTCAAAAGTTTAGACAAAAAATTCACTTAAATATTGGTTGACACAATTTTACCTCGCATTTAGTTGATAAGTGGGATTTAGGCTTCTTTGGACCATGTTTCAAGCGCCTGTGGTCAATCAAACTGCCTTGCAAGTGAAATGTTCGATCGCAAATCTCACATTTGAATTGTGGATCCCCCTTGAAACGGTCGGTATCGTGAGTCATTTCGTGTTTCATCACATTTCCCAGATGACTGAATCCTTTTCCACAAATCTTACACTTGTGAGGCCTTTCACCTTCCCAAACAACAAAAATTGCATTAAATAAATGTATTATATAAAATGAAAATTATTGATGCTAATTTGGGTATTTAATTTCTGCACCTGTGTGTGTTCGAACATGGACATCAAAATTACATTTTTGGGGAAACCTTTTCCCACAAAACTGACAGATGAATCTATCTTGGTCCATTTTGGGACGACCCGGTTTGCGTGTAGATTTGACCGATTTTTTATCACTATCATCATTTGCTATTTTATTTATCACTTCGAGAGATGGATTAGGAACTTGCAAATTCGACGATTTTTCAATTTGTATATTAGTAGTCAAAGTTGAGGTGCTCTGTGAAAGAGGAGGATGGTTGGGAAACGCCATTTCTAACAACTGAGGGTCTACAGCATACGGAATTCCAGCTGGAGACAACGGAGGACTGTTTTCCTCCGAAAGGTGAAATGGTGGATAATATTCATTGTCACTGACTTCTATAATTGTGTTTGAATCCCTTTCGGGGTTTTCCTTGGTTCTTGTTTTGAGTTCGTGTCTTCCTTCTACAGTTTTTCTCCTTTTTGTGTCATTCCTGTCGTGTTTATTATATTTAACTGTTTTAATGGCACATGGTAAAGGCAGCATGGGATCTTCAACTGGGGGGAAGACCATTTCAGACTCTATGTAGTCACTATTTTTGTTTATTAAATTATCATCAATTTCTGCCTTAATGTCTTCAAATAAAGCGTCAACCTCAACCACTTTCTTTTTCATGTTATTCTGCCCACAGTGAACATTGGTGTGGTTAATAGCTTTAGAAATGAAATTCCTCTCCGCAGATATTTGTTTTAATTTTGTGTGTGCTCGGTACACCTCTCCAAAAACTGGTGAACATATCTTGCACAACGTCATATTTATTTTGGTAGGTACAGTTAACGGATCGACTTCGTCAGATAAGGAGTCACCGGACACCGCATAATACAATTTAATGTTTGTAGTCAGCTTTTCTAGGGGTATTTCGTAA